>JBBVQN010000064.1:0-238111 GCA_038993655.1 Talaromyces verruculosus
ATTATTATAAGCTCTAAAGATATCTAATAATAGTATAGAAATAATTTTTAATTTTTTATTCTAAGCCTATTATATCTAATTAAGAATAATTTAAATAATATAATCTATTAATATCTTCTTATAACTATTTATTATTATTATTATTATTCAAGTTTATAGTCCATATGCAACGCTATAGGTTATGACAGACTCATGGGTAGCCATGGCTGGCCCCTGAGGCCTCTAAGGCTCCAGGGGCTCTAGCCCCTAACAGTCTTAGGCATAACATAAATCTAGGCTCTATCTTGCCCCCATCTAGCATCTTTGCTAGGGACTTTTAGACTTGCTTATAGGCTATTATATTTATAAGGATCCCTTATACTTTATAAGATGTATAGGTATACTCCATCAAGCTTAATTATATATTTTAGGCTTTATTATAGGTATATCTATCTTTCTATCTATTCCTAGAAGTCTCTCTTTATAGGGCTTCCTAATCTTAACAGTCACTAAGCTCAGCTTCCTTAACAGCTTACTCCTTATCTTAAAAAAGATTAGTGTTACTTATAAATTAGAATAGTACTATAGTGGTCTTAGATTTATTAAAAAAATATCTTTTTAAAATATCTTCTACTGCTATAAATAAAAAGACTTTAATCTTAATTAAACTTTTATATAGTATTTACTAGGCCCTTTAGTACTCCTAGTATTCAAATAGAATATAAGAGACTATCTCTTGCTATTCTCTATAGGCCCTATACTCTAGAGAGTCCTAGGCCTTAATCTAGTGATAATATATATTTATAAATATATATCTAGTCTTTAACTGATAATAATGGCTTACTAAATGCTTTAATATTCTTATAGCAGCTCTATCTAGTCTTTATTTTTTTAATATTCTATAGACCCTATCACACTAGTAAGCCCCTTATATAGTATTCTTATAGATTTATTTCTTTACTGCTTTCTTTCTTGCTTTAATATAGGCCTACTTAATATAAGCTAATAATAAGCCTTTAAAATTAGGTTCTATAAGCTTTATAAAGGCTCTCTTAGTAGTCTAATCAGCCTACTTATTCCTTTCTATTCTATTATAACCTAGTATCCATTATATAGTTACTAGATAATCATTAAAAATAAACTGAGAAGTAGCTTTATAAGCTCTAAATACTAAAGCTTAACCTAGCTCTAATTCTATTAATTAAAGATAGTTAATAGCAGTTTAAGTATTTAAAAGAATATAAATAAACCCTTTAAGACCTCTATCTAATATCTATTCTAATACTACTATTATATCTACTAACTCTATATTAAAAACCTTATAACCTATATTTATAAATATCTCTAGGTACTCTTATAGTACCTCTATTCTTACCTATAATGCTATTCTAGCCTTTATATATCTATTATTTTGCCTAGAGCTATCTAACTATAAAATAGTTCTTAAATAGTATTCTACTACTTCCTCTAGCATCCTTTTAGTATTTATAATCTAGATAGTCCCTAGGAACACTGCTAGTATATATTATAGTATTTTTTTAATTCTATCTAATAGGTTTTTAATTAAATGCTAAGCTAGATACCTAGTTAATCTCTAGCTTATTTATTTAAGGGGTTTATCTCTAACTTAAGCCTATTCTCAATCATTCAATAGCTACTTATAAGATTGAATATAGGCATTACTATATCTAAGAATTACTGGAAGCAGCTACACTATAAAGTGAGTCTTAAGTAATATTAGTAATCTAGCTATATATTTAGCCTTTCTAATATCTAATAAGATATTAACTGGTTTTAAAGCCGCCTTTTAGATCAAGATATCTACTAGAATTTTAAGAAATATACTAGTAATAGCCCTAGCTTAAGTATTAATTAAATATTATAGGCTCTAAGCCTATATCTTTTAGCTTTATTACTATAATTCTGCCTCTTATAAAGCTTATACTTGTATAGTAGTCTTCTCTAGCCTTTATATAAGCTCTAAAGTCAATTTATTAGCTCTATAAAGCTTATAAAGCTTTATCTCAGTGCCCTAAGCCTTCTATATATATATAGTATAGTAGCTCTATAGGGTTAATTATCTATCTAGAGTCATATCTAATTAATATACTATTTTATACTATATAATAGCTCTTATATTCTTTATTATAATCTTAGTACCCTGTATCTTATATCTATAATATTTATTTTATCACCTTATAAAGAAAGCTGCCTCTATTTTATTAGAATTAAATTAAATACTATTCTCTATCTCCTATTTGATTGCCACTTTAGTGGCTTATTATAAGGTTTTATAAATTTTTTTTATTAAGTTAGCTACTGTAACAAGTCTCTAATTATCTATAAAGAATATCTCCTATATACCTAGGACTGCTGCCTTAATGGTAGCTGCTAGTAGTTAAATATATAATATAAAAAAAACTAGTAATACTAGTAAGCCTTAGAGCAGGCCTAAGCTTATAAAGGCCTTATTATTAACATAGCTATCAATAACTAATAGGGCTTACTAGTTAGATAAAAAGAAGTCCACCCAGCATATAAAATCTCTATCTATTCTTATACCCTGGAGATCCTTTATAAGCTTCTACCTAACTATATAATTAAAAGCCTCTATAATATCTATGAATAGGTATACTTTAAGCTTGCCCTCACACTAAGCCTGCTTAATCTTACTTATAAGGTATACTATAGCGTCTACTACACTTTATTGGTAATATCTATTAAATTAGCCTTTATAGAAGAGCCTTTAGACCTCTATAAAATTAATAATAAAATCTACTACTAGCTTCTCTGCCACCTTACCCAGGTAGTTTAATAGACTAATAATCCTATAAGTCTTTACTAATATATATAAATGCTTCTTTAATTTCTAAAGAAGGATTCCTTTAATGCTTTTCTATATTATAGAGTATATCTTAAGCTTAAAATACTATCTTATTAGAGCTACAACTTAGGCCTAATCTAAGCACTAAAGAAGCTAGATAGCCTTAAAATTAAGCCTATCTATACTTAAACTTTCTTTATCTCTTAGCTAAGCAAAGCTTTATTAATTACTATTATTATAGCCAGTTTATAAGCATGGCTAGGCCCTGGGAGTTCTATCTATTAGATATCTTTTCTAAGGGTCTGCTCTGGTATTTAAAGAAATATTTAGCCTTTAAAAATGACCTTCTTTTCCTTAAATATAGCTGCTATTATATCCTTAGTCACTGGGTTAATTAAAGCTGAAATAGTACCATTAAAGATTAATTTAGTATAATATAGAGCTGTCTAGCACTTTTTCTACTCTAAAAGTAAGCTTTTATTAGTCCCTTATAAAAAAGCCTCCTAGTATTCTCTCTTAGCACATCTTATAGTGATATAATAGATTCTCTAGGCCTCTTAAAGGTCTTTCTTATGGGCTCACCGGTATCACCAGTCCTCTTTGTGCTGTATATCCGGCTGCTAGCGGCCGCCATCGAGGCAGCGGTCCCAGGTGTACGGGGGATATCCTTCGTGGACGATCAGGGACTTATTACAGCGGCTAGCTCAGTCAAGGAGGCCTGTAAGACCCTACAACAGGCTGCTAAAGTGGCAATTGAATGGGGGGTAGAAAATGGTGTTCAATTTGACCATGGCAAGACAGAGGCAGCCTTCTTTGTAAGGTGGCAGGATAGGCGCTATAGGCACAAGATACAGGGGGCTAAGATCATAATAAGGAGCATAAGAGCCAATATACAGTATAAAACAGTATACTAATTAGGCATAGTTCTAGATAAGTGATTAACTCTACAGAGCCACTACACTATAAGTATGCAAAAGGCTTAAAACACTGAAATAAGGCTCTATAAGCTCTATAGGGCCAATAACCTAACCCTAAAGCTTGTATAGAGGCTAGAAAAGGCTACTGTATAAGTATAAGCTCTATAAAGGGCAGAATTATAATAACAAAGCTAAAAAATATAGGCTTAAGGCTTATAATGCCTAATTAATACTCAAGCTAGGGCTATTACTAGCATGTTTCCCAAGACTCTAGTAGGTATCTTAGTCTATAAGGCAGCTCTAGAGCCAGCTAATATCTTATTAAACACTAGAAAGGCTAAATATATAGCTAAACTATTAATACTATTAGAGACTTATCTTATAGTATAACTGCTTCTAGTGACTTTTAAGCAGGATAATACCCACACTCAACCTTATAAATAACTATTAAATGATCGAGAATAGGCTCAAATTAGAGGTAAACCCCCTAAGTAGATAGGCTAGAGGCTAGTTAGACATCTAGCTAAGTATCTAGCCAAGAACCTATTAAGTAGAATTAAAAGAATACTATAATATATACTAGCAGTATTCCTGAGGACTATCTAGATTCTAAACATTAAAAAAGCACTAAAGAAAGTAATAGAAAAGCATCTAAAGATTACTCTATAGTTAGATAACTCCAGATAGGATAACAGATATACTAAAACTAGAATAGCACTATAAATAAGGCTAAGAATGCTATAGGAATACCTAAAAGTGCCTATAGGCATAGGTTATAAGATTTTTAATATAAAGCTAGTAGGAATAACTACAGTATTAAAATAAATACTAGATAGAAATCTTAAAAGGCCTATTTACATCCTTCTAAATACCTAGACTGCTATTAACCATTTTTAATTAATAGAGCTAGAGCCAGGCTAGGCCTTAGTAATTAAAGCTTATAAAATTACTTCCTAGCTTGTTTCTAGTAGTTGTTTAGTAGTAATATAATAGATGCCAAATTATACTGGAATAGAAGAAAATAAGCAGATAGATTAGGCTGCTAAGTAAGCCTCTATAAGACCTACAAAACCTGATTTTAAAAGCCTATTATTAGCCTATATTAAGTAGGCCTATACTAAGACAAGAAGAAAAGCAGTAAAGAAATAGACCTAGAGGAATACTATATAAAAAACTTACTAGTATAGCAGGGCTTATAGAATACTAAGAGGATAGGGACTAGATAGAGTTACTATAAGAATGCCAAAGTGCCTAGCAAGCTATTATTACTAATTAAAAACTAAATATATACTTATAGGCGCGTACTATCACTAGATCAAGGCCTAGGACTCCCCAGAGTATAGAGTTTACAAAGGGCTGTAGGAGATAGTTTCCTATATTCTATTTAAGTATTAAAAATGCTATAGAGCCTAGCAAGTACTATATAAAGACCTGGTCAAGGCTAGAATCCTATTACCTATAACAGTAAAGAATATCTTAAAGATATGCCTTTTTAGTAAGCCCAAAGCCACTATGGTGCTACTCTAATTTATAAGAGATACTGACTTTTTTTAGAATAAAGAGCAAGCTGCTAAGGAAGCTAAGCTTAATAACTATTAAAGCTAGAAAGCCCAGCAAGAGGATGTTTCTAAGGATAGATAGAGAAAGAGATATGCCTATAATAAAGCCTAATACATACAATTACACTCTATAGAGTATGCCTGTATGTCTTATAAAATATAAGGGATTCTTATAGGCATAGTGGCCTGTAAGCAAGCCCAAAGGTCCCTGACAAAGACGCCAAATAGGGATGAGATAGAGTCTGGATTTGTGTTACGCCCAAGACTGTTAGGGGCTGGAGCCACTGGAGCCTTGGGGGCCCCAGAGGCCAGCCATGGCTACCCATGAGTCTGTCATAACCTGTAGTGTTGCATATGGACTATAAACTTGAATAATAATAATAATAATAAAGGTCTTTCTTATTAATCTTATCTATCTAATATACTCTATAAGCCTTAGAGTAGGCACTTCAGGCCTCTACTACCTAGGGCCCCCACCAGCATTTAAAGCATGTATATAGCTTAATAAATTTAGTATACTTATTAAGCATATCTATAAGGGTCCTTTTCACCTACTTAGCCTTATCTTTTACATCCCCTAGCGAGCACTTATCTATTAGGAATGGTCTAGTGCCCTAAAGGCCTCTCTAGGTATATTTAACAGTACTAAAGATCTCTTTATCCTCTAATAACAGGTTTATCTACTATCCTATTATTATCATCTCTCTAGGTTTACCCTCTTCCTTTAAAAACTCCTATGAGGCCTATATAATAATATAGTTAAATACTATAATACCTTTCTTATTCACTGTTCAGCTCTCTAGGGATCCTAGCACTTAATTATTAATTGTAAGATTAATAATTAAGATGCTAGACACCTTCTTACCCCTAATACTATCCCTAGAGCTACTTATTTTTTAAAGCCTTATAAGTATATCTAGCTTATTATTAATAAATAGGTTATATTTTTTAATAAGCCTTTCTAAAAGCTCTATATTCTTTCTCTGCTCACTAAGGCCATTCTATACAGAGCTATAAGTATTAAAGTCTCCAAGAATTAAGCACTATCCCCTAAAAATTAGATTCTAATTAACATCTGTAAGGGCTCTCTGGATATATTAAGAAGCCTTTATATATATATATTAAAGCCTTAGCATGTTATTATAATAATTCACTACTCTAATACACCTACTGCGCTCTATTATATCTATTATTATAAAATAGGGGTAGTTTATAAGGTCTGTCTGGATCTTAATAACTACTTTATTCACTATATCCTTCCTTACTACAATTATTATCTAAGCATACTCCTGGGGGCCCTTTGGCTAATAGAATAAGAACTCTAAATAGCTAATCTTACTTTTACTATTTAAAGGCTCCTAGAGATATGCTATTTCTACTCCTACCTTTAGAGCTGCCTCTAGTATTATATATAAAATAACACTAACTCAAGCATAATTATATTAAAGTACTAATATAATTTCTAATTTATAGATATATTAGTATTATTAACAGCTCTTATAGCTAGCTTATTAGTATCTAAAAAGCCTATAACCTCCAGGATTAGCAGAGACCTTAGAGAGAATACTACTAAGATTTTATTTAATAAAATAAAGTACTAAAGCCTCTAATTTCTTATCTATTAGATAGCCTATTTTCTCACTTGTCTAATTTTAAGGTATTTAAGTAATATAGCCTTATAAAGCTTATTGCAATTAGTATATCTAATCTAACTATATTAATAGGGCTTACCCAGCCTAACACTACAGCTTATAATATTATATCTATAGCTTAAGACCTTATAGTCCCTAGTACAAATTATATATTTTAAAGAGCTGTTTCTATACTTTAAGTAGCTAGAATACTTAATTCTATAGTAATATATACAGATATTTTTTAATTTAGTATCCTAATAGGTCTCTATAGCATAATAGTAGCCTCTAAATTATAAGTATTTTTTTAATATCCTTCAAACCTCATCCTTTAAGCTAATTATTATTACTATAATAGTAAATAGATACCCTCCAGCCTTTATATTTCTAGGGCTCTTAAGCTAGATTAAATCCCACTTGAGCCTATAAAATATCTTATACTTAATTTCTTCCTAAGCTATCTCTAAACTATAGCTACTATTTATATAGCACCTTAGAAGGACTCTATAAACCTTAATTTATTACTACTATTTATTAATCTCTACTAAAATAACTGTTATATCTATCTCTTATACAGTAGCTATAAGCATATTATTATAAGCTAGTATTATTAAGCTACTAGAAACTTCTTTCTTAAGAAGTATTATAAGGTATTCTAAGACTATATATCTAATATTAACTATATATATAAAATCTAGCAACCTAATATCTATAAAGGCTTGATTAAATGCTAGCTAAATATCCTGGATATTATACCTTATTATAATAATAAATGCTTGACATCTAAAGATTAGGTATTATTCCTCTTTATTCTAGGTATTTATAAACTTTATTAATGCCTATACTAGTTTGCTAGATACTATAGTTATTACTTTCTATCTCCTATATTACACTATTTACCACCCCTCAGTATTGCTCTTAGTGGCTTTGCCCTCAACAGCTAATACTTATATTTTAAGAGTTAAGCCCTAGGCCAGATATAAGGGTTTAATAATTAATAAAGGCCCCTAGGGCAAAGGTATAAATTTAATAATTAAAAGAGACTACTAAGATAAAAATAAAGATAATATAAGGGGTATAAAGCTCTATAGAAGTTAAGAGATTAAAGCTTCCTTATAGGTATTCTTCAGTGCTGGTAAAGCCTAGCTTTATTAATTTCTTACAATTTAATACTAGAAAAGGTTATAATATTCTATTAAGCTAGGTATTAGGTTCTTAATAGTAAGAGCTTACCCTTTTTAGGCAGGCACTAGTCTATTCTTAAGAATAGGGCTTAATAGTAAGCTACTTACCTTAATATTATCTACTAAGAGAGTGCTGAGTATTAGGTTTGCACCAGGCTGTAGTACTTATATAGTCTTCTCTAAAGAGTTAATTCTTATAATATAGGCCTATACAAGAGCTATATAAACTTTAAATATATCCTTATTCCTAGCTAGTTAGGCTTTGATAGGTGCTATAGCCTTTATAATATAGTCCTTCAAAGGCTTAGGAACTATAATAAAGACATTTACATCATATAAGTCCTAGTATATATATTTCTAGCAGTTACTCCTAGTAAAATCAGGATTAATAACCTTGTTAGTAGTGCCTATTAGCTCTTATACAGCTTCAGCGAGCCCTAAGACCAGCTATTCTCTAAAAGTTATTCTAGTAGCTAAGAGTGCTATTTGGGCCTATAAAGCTGTCTCAAGGCCTCTTTCTAGCTATTAATCTGATCCCAATAGGCGCTCCCTGCTACCACTTAGCTTTGGGAATTGTAGCAGTGCCTCCAGGGCCTGATTACCCAGCGTTTAGGGTAAGTGACCGCCTACCGCCCCAATCCCACCCCCCGTCAGTTTAAGGGCTCCAGGGCCCTCCGGAGGTCCCTGTGACACCTCCATGGGGGTTTTTCAGTGCTGAGAAGCCTATAAGGCTCTCTAGAACGTGTAAAAAGCGTTGTTTTTCAAAAAGTGCCGAAACTCCAGAGATCAAGGCTCTTCTATTATTAGTTTAGATATATATTCTTATAACTATTTAAATAATTTTATAAAAGTAAGCTTTTTGTAAGGCCGTGGGATGAATGGCGCTGCGGATAGCTTCATGTACTGGGTGCACGTGATCTCGGCTAGGCTAGTTACCATATATTAGTAAGCAGAATACATATCTTGAAGCTGCAGCAGTGTGGCTTCCTAGAGAGCAGCAAATAGCTGTGAACAATATATACACCCATATTTTACCAGCCATACTTCTTACCTGTACTACTATGCTCTTATAAACCCCCCTCTTACAGTTTATTTACTCTCTAAGATAAGAGCCCAGCAGTATAAGATTTAAACTATAATACTAACAATACAAAGAAATCCTCTCTATAAAGCCTAAATTATAGCTCAAAGTAATATATCAATCACTCAGAAATATAAGCCTGGCATATCTGATGAATAAACTATAATCTATAATAGATACCTTATAGCTAGTAATATATAGCCTAAACCAGAAAAGCTTTATAAATTACTTATTAAAAATAATATAATAGCTATATCAACTATTAAGCTTTACTACTATAAATAATAGGTTAAGAATACTGAAGCTAAGAAATAATATTATAAATAGATTTAATAGCTTATAATAAGAGCAAGAGCTATTACAACTTCTACCCTTATTTAGAGTTTTTAATTATTAATTATTAAAGTAATAATTACTAATCCTGTACTAGCCAAAGCCTAATTAAATAAATTAAATAATTAGGTAGATTAATTAATTAAAGAACTAATACCTATAATACTAGTACTAAACTATAAAACTAAAGAAATACCAGTCTCTATAATTACTCAACAAAACTCTAGTATAAAGAAATTAGTTAAATCTTCTAAATTTAATATTAAATAGTCCTATGAAATAAAGGGACTTAGAGCAAAGAAAACCTTTAAATTAAAGCTAAAATACTATTTTAAGTAGAATATGTGGTATTATAAAGCTAGAAATTCTAATTAATATAAAATCCTTACTATAATTAATGCTTTTAATAAAGACATACTGTTTAGATAATCCTAATATAAAGATAATAGTACTAATATTAATAATATAATATAAATTAAATTTAATTACTTTCTAGTATAGTAAGTCAAGGACCTGGAGCTTCTCTAAAAAAATATTAATATAAAGTATTAAACCCTATTCTAATATAAATAATAAATAGTTATAGAGTTTAATCAAGTATTTTAAACTTAAGAATAATAATTAGATATTATATACACTAACCTATATTAAAAAAATTACTTATAAGGTTAAATCCTTATATTATTATAGCAGAAGGCTAAAGACACTAGTAAATCTAAATTAATAGATTATAATACCTTTATTATATATCTTTAATTATTAAAAAATAGCATGGAATTGTATTAAAAGGAATTAAGGAGATAAAACTAACAGAATTATAATTAAAATAATACTTTAAATTTAGGATAAAATAGAAATAATTTAAAGAATTTCTCCTACTAAAGCAGATATTGTAATAGACACTATAGAGGAATCTATAATAGAATCTATAATAATAGTAGAGATTATAAGAGATATTAATTTAACCCTTATAACTGTAATCTAAAGTAACAAAGTATTAATAATACTATAAACTCAAAAGATCCTGTTTTAAAATGTATATATTATAATAAACTAGGCTATAATAAAGCCTATTATTATAAGAAAAAGTATGACTTAGAAGCAGCTAAATCTAATAATAAATAACTATTTAACTTCCTTAATACTACTGGTATAGCCTTAGGAATTTATATTATATAGATAAATATTAGATTCTATATTATAATATATATATATATACTCACACTGAAGGGGTGCCAGCAGATACTTGCCTTAATTAATAATAGTGCTAATAGTAACTTTATTAACTAAGAATAGGCAAGATGCTATAATTATAAGATTACTAGTACAGCAGTTATAGCTAAAGCTGTAAATAGGTATTAGATTCCTATATCAAGTAAAACACACTTGGATATTATTACCCCTAATTTAGTGGAAGAAGTAGGAAGAATGTACTAAGCATATAATATTATACCTATAATGAAGTACAATATTATTCTAAGAATACTATAGTATATTAAAGTAGACCTAGATATCTATTATCCAATATAAAAATAGTTCTATTAAAGCAAGTAGAGCAAAGAGGAAGCTAGGGAGAAGCTTTATTATTATCAAACCCATAAGGGTATAATATAATAATAGTATCTACTAGAGCTGAAGATAGAGAATAAAGTTAAAGCCTAAATAAAAAAGAAAATATAAAAGATATAGATTAAGCAGATTTCTATAGTTAAGCTTTTATTTAAAATAGAGAATAGTGATTCTATATATTAGATTAAGCTATATATAAAAAGTAAAGATAGAATCTTAAACTTAAATACTATTAATATCTCTGATTTACTAAGCTATATAATATTATATTTTAATATATTTTTAAAGAAAGAAGCCATAGAGCTATTAAACTATATAAAGTATAATTATGTAATTAATTTAAAGCTAAGAAAAGACTTGCTGTATTAGTTAATATATTAACTAAGTTCTAAGGAGCAAGAAATACTTTAAAATTATATATTTAAGAATATAGCCAAAGGCTAGATCTAAGAATCTAAAAGCTTAGCTAGAGTATCTATCTTTTTTATACTAAAAAAGAACAATAGTCTACACCTTTGCATAGATTATTAGGGCTTAAATATTATTATTATAAAGAATTATTATCTATTACTATTAATAGAAGAGATAATAGACTAGTTAACTAATACTATAATTTATACTTAACTAGACCTTCAGGATGCTTACTACTAGATTTAAATCAAAGAAGGAGATAAGTGGAAAATAGTATTTTAAATCTAATATAAGTATTTTAAATATATTATTATACTATTTAGCCTGACTAATACCCTAGCCATATTTTAAGCCTATATTAATCAAGCCCTGAGCAATCTTCTTAATATATATTATATTATATATCTTAATAATATTATCATTTATTTAAAAGATATAGAAAGCTATAAATCTAATATAAAAACTGTCTTAGAACAGTTATAATAATATAAATTATATGCTAAGTTATCAAAATATATCTTTAAGATTAATAAAGTATATTTCTTTAATTTTATAATAAGCCTTAAAAGCATTAGTATAGAGCAAGACTATATTACTATAATTTATAAATAGCTAGAGCTTAAGAATATATATAAGATAAAGTAATTCCTTAGATTTACTAACTTTTACTAAAAATTTATTAAAGGCTACTTCTAAAAGATAAAAACCCTTTTAAATCTTAAAAAAAGAGTTTAAGACAAAGAAAAAGATAAATTTATTCTTAATATTAAAACTAAAAGAGCTTTTAAATAATTTAAATAAATATTCTATGAGGCTCTAGTGCTAAGGTATTATAACCTAAACCTACTAATAAGAGTAGAAATAAATATTTTAAACTTTATTATAAGCATAATTTTTAACTAAAAATAAGAAGATAATAAATAATAATATTTAATTACATTTTTCTTATGTAAGCTAAAAGCTATAGAGTTAAACTATAAAACCTATAATTTAGAGCTATTAACTATTATAAAGTTATTCCTTTATTAGAGATATTACTTAGAAGATAGTAAAGAAATAATTACTATATTATTAGATTATAATAATCTATATTATTTTATAACCATAAAAGAACTTAATTATTATTAAGTAAAATAGGCTAAGAAGCTTATAGTGTTTAATTTTAATATTAAATATTAACCTAGGATAAAGAATTCTATAGATATATTAAGTTAAAGGCCAGACTACACTAAAGCTCTAGGAGAATAGTGAATTCTACTGCTAACTTTAAAAGAGAAGCTGAGCTAAGGCTATATTATTAAATCTATCCACTCTAATAATATATTGAGCCTAGAAATGATAGCTTATATAGTATATTTAGAAAAGGAAATAGAGCCTCTTTATATCAATAAAAAATTAGAGATTAAGCTTTAAAATATATTTAATTCTCTAGGGATAGTTGAAGGAGTTGCTAGAGATCTAGAACTCTTAGTATTTTAGTACAAAGTAGTAGCAGCTATTAGTACTAAAACAGCTTATTTAGATATACTAGAACTGCTTGTTGTTACTTTTAAAGTGCTAATATATAAATATATATACTAGGACTATCAAGAGTCAGCTTCAAGATCTAAATTTGCTAGTAAACAGATTCTAATAGTTAATAGGACTAGATAATCTATTACAGTTCAATAGAGTAGTGTATATACTACTAGATCAAGCACTAAAGCAAGAAATCCTAAAAACAAACTATAATAATACTCAAAGAGGTCATTTTAATATAAAATAAATATATAATACTATAGCAAGAAAGTATTATTAGTAATATTTATATTTAGATATTAAATACTATTATTAAATCTATTAAATGTATTAGTATAAAGCTATATTATGGCATAAAGAGTATAAGCTTATAAAACTGCTGCTAAAGCTAATATAACTATTTAAAATTATTACTTTAGACTTTATACTGAAGCTACTCAAGTCCTAATAGATAAGTAAGACCTATAACACTATATTAATAATAGTAGATCTATTAATAAAGTATGTTATATATGTACCAATTATTAAAAAGTTTAATATAAAAGATTTTATTATAGTTATATATAATATACTAGTTAAATACTTTATTGTATTATAGTATATTATAAGCAATTATACTTAATTATTTATATTATTATTTTAGTAGATATTATATTTTTATTTAAATATAAAAAGAAGACTATTAATTGTTTTTTATTTATAAATTAATAGTTAAATTAAGTATTAGAATTAAACACTGGAGTATTATCTTTAGTATTACTATAATTTTAAATAGGATAATTAGACCAGCTTACTAGGCATAATATAATATATATATAATAATAGCAAGCATAATATTACTAGTATATTACTTATTAAAGCTCTGATAGGGTTTTAAGATAAAATAAGAATTAATATTAATAACTTGCTAGAGGCCTATTTCAAGGAAGATAAAGATTAATAAATAAGAGTAAATAAAGAATTAGTAATAATATATACTAAGCTAGCAAAGGAAAAATATACTATACTATAAGAAATGCTTTAATAAATATCAGAATTACAGGCTAAATACTTTAACTAAAACTATATTAATATATAGTTTAAAATTAGTAAATAAGTAATATTTTAAACTAAGAATATTATATCACTAGAAGATTTTAAGAAGTTTAATTTAAAATAGATTAAATCTTTCTAAATTATTAATATATAGAATAATACTTATTAGTTATTATTACTATTATAGTATAGGTAATTATACCCTGTTTTCTATATTTTATTACTAGAGCTCTATTATAATTCTATAAGGATTATAAATCTATTAAAAGAGGTATTAGTTAATAATATTATTAAATATAAAATAAAGAAGATTTGCATAGAGAAGTAAATTAATAGAAGTAAAATAAAGTTATACCTTATTAAATAGAAAGAATACTTTAAAGAAAAATATATCTAGAAATCTAAAAAGTATATAGCTAATATAGCTGTAATAGATTATTATTTAAATAATCTAAAATCAGTGTAAAGAAAGGCTAAGAGAAGGAAGTAAAATTAATTCAAAAAAATTATCTATTTATATTTACTATAATTATTAGCTTATATTATATATATTTTAGAGTAGTTAGATTACTTACTAAAGATATTAAATAAAAGCTTAACTAACAAGCTTATAAAGATATAGTAAAAGAGACTACTTATATACTGCTCTATTTAAATATCTATATATAGAGTATCTTTAATCTTTATCTTTATTCTATTCTTTTCTTTTCTAATATCAACATCTCTTTCTAAGGAAGATATAATAATACTTATATTTAATAAAGAGGACTTATTATTAAGATCTAAGCTTACTATTAAAATAGTAGATACTACTAGAGCAATATATTTGCCCTTAGACCTCTTAAATAAAGAGCTTTAATTACTAA
The DNA here is from genome assembly GCA_038993655.1 of Talaromyces verruculosus. Taxonomy (NCBI): domain Eukaryota; kingdom Fungi; phylum Ascomycota; class Eurotiomycetes; order Eurotiales; family Trichocomaceae; genus Talaromyces; species Talaromyces verruculosus. The sequence continues at coordinate 14,908 of JBBVQN010000064.1, forward strand.
GCTCTATAGCCTCTTATACTTAAGTATAGACTTTATAATCAAAAGCTTTTATATTTTATTTTAATTTATCTGTAGCCTCTTCAATATAGAATTAAATTATTAATATAATAGTCTATTTAATAAAATTTTTAAGGACCTAGTTATTATTAGCTATAGCTATAGAATAAATTTAATAGTATAAACTAGTTTGTAATAATGTTTACCCTTATTACAAGCTATATATAGCTTATTAATAATATCCAATTTTATAGTATATATTATTAGAAAGCACTCCTTAGCCTTAGATTATTAGAGAATTAATTATTATAAATAAAGATAGATAAGGTAAAATATTTTATAAAAAATTTATTCTTTATTAATCTATAAAATATTAGCTTAATCTATGATTCAAAGTATTTAGAAACTTACTGCTTTAATAGGCCTAATAACTTTAGATCTAGTAGAGAAAATTACTCTCTTTTTAATAGTTATAAAGATACTATTAGATCTTATTAATAGCTATAAATTATCAATATTATTTAGAACAAAACTAGTATAGATACTAATAGGAATTTTAGTAATTATATTACTCTCTTTACAGATAGGAGAGAGCAACTATTAAATAAAGTATATAAATAATAAGGAATCTATATTAAACTATATAATATTATATCAGTATTTAAAGCATTAAGGCTATTATTTATAAGAAAAAGGATAGCTAAAGCAAAGCAAGGTATAAGATTTATTAAGCTATTATAACTATAAATTTATTAAAAATTATCAGAATTTTATTAAGAAAATAAAATTAAAGCTGGAAAACAAGAAAATAAAGCTATATCTAATTTTATATACTATAAAATAAAGGTTTAGAGCTAAAATAACAAATTAAAAACTACACTTATTATAATAAATAAGATTAAAGGAGGGAAAGAGAAGAGATTAATAAAATTCTATTAAGAATATTATTTATAAGAATAATTAACTAATGCTAAAATAGCATCTTTATATCTATATTTGTAAAAATAATTGTATATACTAGCTATACTATATATCTATAATTACTCTACAGCTATAATAAAGTAGAGCTTTAAAATTGGATACAAGCTTTGAATTTATAAGAATTAGTTATAACATAAATTTAGTCCTAGGGCTGTGACCTTGCAAGAAAGGGGATAGCTATAAGGCTGTGGGATGAATAGCGCTATGGATAGCTTCATGTACTGGGTGCACATGATCTCAGCTAGGCTAGTTATCATGTATTAGTAAGCAGAATACATATCTTGAAGCCGCAGCAGCGTGGCTTCCTAGAGAGCAGCAAATAGCTGCGAACGATATATACACCCACGTTTTACCAGCCATACTTCTTACCCGTACTACTACGCTCTCGTAAACCCCCTCTTACACTTTTAATTTTTATAGTATAACTAATCCTATATATAACAATTACTTTAAAGAATTTATTAAATATATTAAACAATATAACTAAGTAGTGTAATTTAGGGATTTAATAATTATAATCTTTTCTATCTTTTTAAAGTATAATTATAATTAACTTTTAAAAGTAGGATAGATCATAGTTTATTCAAATATATATATTATAGATCTAATATAGTATATCTAGTATTATTAAAATACTTATAACTTTATATTAGAAACTATTTAAAATATTATTATTATTAGATGTTTTATCTATAGATATAAAATAAATTATCTATTTAATTTTATAATATTTAATTTCTAAAAATAAGAGCTATTTTAGATAGATTATATTATTAATATTAGCTAGATTAGCCTCTAGAATCACTAAAAAGAATATTTTACTACAAAGCTTTATTTTAGCTTTTATTAACTTTATTAAATCTTTAGTATTAGTATTAATATTAATATAATCCTTAACTTGTAGTAGTAGCCAAGCTTTAAAGACCAGTAATATATACGCTAAATCTAAGGATTATAAGTATTAGAGCATAAATAATATAAATAATAGTATATTTTTACTGCTTTTTTATATTTTAATATAAAATTAGAATTATTTTAGATACTAAGATCAGCCTATAGTATAGTATTATTAATTATATATTAAACTATACTAATAAATATAACTATAATAAAATTAATATAAGATTTACAACTCCCCTCGTTCAGAACCAACCCACCCATTGGGTGGTAACCCAACCTAATTTTCGCACCAGTTTATTGCTTGCATTGAGTACAATACAATTCTCGCTGCGCACCCTATTTCACCTCAAAACAACCAAGAAATCGGTCGTCAAAAACACCTCTTTCCTTTGTGAAAAATTTTTTCGTGTTCGCGCTCCCGCAGGCGCTCAAGCCACCCCCTGAATCACCCCCCAGCCACGCCAAGAGCTAGCCACCGCACGCTCCCATAAATACTCGCCACACCCTATCTCTAGTTAGCCCCTGGGCACTAGACCCGATTCAGTCTAGGTGGCCCCCAGGCACTAGCCCTTGTACTGTTAAGTGGCCCACGGGCATTACCTCCCCCAAGACCTAGGCGGCCTTATAGGTACTAGTCAACAACAACCACAATAAAGCATAATTTTTAAAGGAACACCCCACGTCTTTTTGCTAGAACAGTCCCTGCAGGTTATTTTATAAATTTACTTATAAAATAGTGTCTATTCCTTCCCTATCACATGGTTTCTATAAAGATATACGCTTTATATGAAATACGGGAATAGAATAGATTCTCTGTACACTAATGGTCTCCTAAAGGACAATCTAGCCTATTATTATATTATTTGGAAGTAATATAATTTTAGGAAGATTAGGTTTCTAGGATAATAATCTAAAAGCAGGTGGGGCCTGATTTTAGTAGTATTATTTATAAGGCTTTATAAATAATAGAAAGAGCAAAATTTTTCCTAGGTTTTAATGATATATAAAACAGGAATCTGGTGTTCACTATTACCTAATTTTCTTTATTTTCTTTATTTTTATTTTGCCTTTTTATTATTATTTTATATAATAATAAAAAGAGAGGTTTAGAGAATTCTATACCAAAAATTGCTTGATAGTTTAGTAATTCTCTTTAAAAATTACTACTTATTTATTTCTTATTAAAAGAATAAATATTTTATTATTTATATTCCTTTCCTTTCCTATTCATTACACAAATTCCCAGCCCACGATCCCCATTATTGTACTAGAAAGAGGAGGAAATATAAAATATATATATATATATATTTATACAAAGTATTATTCAAAATTTAGTTTATTTTAATTTGGATCTGATTTTTATATACTAAAAATAAGTAATATTATGGAAGAAAATATGGACCAGGATACTACCAGTCCTCCAAGTTCTCTATTTATTAAACCCCAATTAAAAATAGATATTTTCTTGCAAAATAAAGCTCTTCAAAAAGAATCAAAAATTCAAGAATAAAAAATAAATAAAATTGAACAAGTAAAATCTTTAATATTTAATATTATTGAAATGGAAAATAATAATCAAATAAAAACAGATTTAAATGACAGTATTATATATTTAAATTTTTTAATCACAAAAATAAAAAACCCTACTATTTTAAGCCCTAAAGAAACATTATTAAATGAAATAAATCTAAAAATTCATGAGTTATCCTCCAAATTTGATTCACTTGAAAAAACTAATAAAAATAAAAATAATACTAAATCTATTATTCCTTATAATTACCCCCCAAGTCTAAAAGTGGTTATTAAGCAACCAAAAACCCTAGAGGAATCAATTCATAATAAAAATAACAATAATAATAATGAGTTTGAAGAGGTCCAATATAGAAAGAAAAATCAAAATAAACAACAAAATATCTAACAAAAGGATAATAATATTCAAAAAGAGCTAATTCAATAATCAAATATTAAAAAATTAGAACATTCTTCCAAGGATACAACGTCTGAAAACCAATTCAAAGCTAAACAGAAAGAAAAAAGGTTAATTTTACAAGTCTCTAAGGAATTTGTTGAAAATCTTCAACTATTTGCAATTAGAAATGAAATAAATAGAGCTTTTGAAAAAAATAATGTTATAAAACCAGTTGTTGCTTCTATTACAAAATCTAAATCTAATCTTTCTATTATTTTAACGACAATGGAAGGATTTAGTGCTAAATTTTTAATAGAAACAAAAGCAATATGGGAGAATGGATTAAATTAATTGCCCATAAAGTGCCTACTAAACCTTTTTTATACGAAGAAGGATTAAATTTTCTAAAAGAAGATATTGAAAATTTTAATAATATAAAATTAATTAGAACCCTAATTTGGCTCTGTCAAGAAGAGGCTAGATCACAGAAAAATCATTCTTCTATTATTATTCATATTTCTGATCCAGAATTAGAAAAAAGAATAATAAAAACAAATATATATATTGCAGGAGAACTTTGTAAGATTAAAAAGTTTATTTCTAAATATATTTAATGTGAAAAATGCCAAAAATATAGTCATACCAAATTTAAATGCAAAAATGAATATAAATGCAAAATTTGTGCTTAAAATCATGATTTTAATATATATTTTTGTAGTATATACCATTCTAAAAAATAATATATTTATATGCTAATAAAATATACAAATTGTAATTTATCCTATATAGCTAATGACCATAAATGCCTAGAATGGCAAAAGGTTAATCCTAAAATAAGAAATATAATGCCAATGGACATTGAATAATGGAAATTAACTTTTTATAAAATAATATAATGAGAAAATCTGATTATATGGTTACCTGTTTAGAAATAGGCCTAGAAAATAATATAGATTTTATTTTGTTTCAAGAACCTTATATTTTAAATAGTAATACAATTTCTTATCCAGTATATAATGTTATTTTACTATTAGATTATATTAGACTAAGGGTTGTAATATTTCATTTAAAAAAATCAATATTTAATTTTAAAATAATCTACAATTCTGCAGATCTTTAAATTATTAATATTTTAATTAAAAACAAAAATATTCAATTAATAAATATTTATAATGAGAAAGATCGAGATAAAACTATAGATAATAAAATACCAAATTCTCTATATACAATAGAAAGAGAATTATTAAATATAAAATCAGGAAAAAATACTATAATTGCTGGGGATTTTAACGCTTATTATTCCTAGTGGAATAAAAATATTAATAACCTAATAAGATCAAACAACCTAGTACAATGGTTAAAAAAATATAAATTTGAGTTATTAAATACACCAGACATCCCTACATGGTATAGGGAAAATTTTAATAGTTTAGTATTAGACCTGGTTTTTTATTCTAATAATTTAAATAATAATAACAATAATAATTATTTTTTATGGGAAATAGATCTAGAAATATTATCTGGATCAGACCATAAAATATTACTTTATTCTTATAAAAATACCGAAAATATGGTAATAAACCCTACAATTGATTTACTATATAATTTTGAAAAAGCTGATTGGAAATCCTTTTCTGAAAATATTACTAGATTTAATAAATAATATAGTTTAATAAATCTAGATTTGGATTTAGAAATAGAACTAGAAAATCAAGCTGAAATCTTATAAAATATTATTATAAAAGCTGCAGATTTAAGTATATTAAGGAAAAAAATATGCTCAAGATCTAAAGCTTGGTGGAATAATAATTTATCAAAACTAAGAAAAGATTTTGGAAAAGCAAAAAGAATATAGTATTCTAATAAAAATAATAAAGAATTATATAATTCTTATATTATTAAAAGAAATATATATTTTTAAGAAATAAAAAATACAAAAACCTCAATATGGAATAAATTTTTAGAGGAAGCTAAGAATAAAGAAATATTTAAAGTCTTTTTTTATATAAAAAAAAGGTTTCTAAATAGATTACCCACTTTATATTATAAAAAAAATAATATAAAAAAAACAGCTACCTTATTTTCTCAAAAATGCAATGCCTTTTTTACAATATTATTCAAAGAACTCCCAATTTCTGAAGAAATAGATCTAAATATTTTATATTTAAAAAAATACAAATAGCCTATTATTAAGGATTATTAAATAAAAAATACAATATTTCAACCTTCTAAAAATAAAGCCCTAGATCCAGATAAAATATCATTTATTATTTTATACAATGCTTATAATAATATTAAAGAAAGATTTAATATTATTTATAAAGTATTAATAAAAGAAGGTTACCATCCTAAATACTGGAAAAAAGCCTTAAGTATTATATTAAAAAAACCACAAAAAAAAGATAATTCAAATCCTAAATCTTATAGAATTATTTCTTTATTAAATTGTTTAGGAAAAATTTTTAAAAGAATACAAGCAAAAAGATTAGTCTTTATTATAAAGAATCCTAATTCAAATTTATTATATTATAACTAAATTAAGGATAGAATAAATAAATCATCAATTAACATAGTTTTATCATTAATAAATAATATTCAAATTGAAAAAGAGAATAAAAATAATATATCAGTATTATTTCTAGATATTAAGGGGGCATTTAATCATATTTCTAAGAATCAATTAATCAAGATTTATATAAAATTAAGATTACTAAGATCACTAATTAATTAGATTATTTCTTTCCTTTCTAATAGAGAAATCCAATTAAATTTTAATAATAATAAGAGTATTAGTACTCCCATTATTATTGGAACCCTATAAGGATCACCTTTTTCACCAATTTTATTTTTAATTTATATTACTACTCTATTTCTTTTTGAAGAATTCAAGAATATTAATAAGAATAAAGAAGAATATGAATTAAAAATATATCTAGAAAAAGCTAGATTTTCTAACTATATTGATAATATTGGCATAAAAATTAGTTCTAAAAAAATAAAGAATAATTGCAGAATATTAGAAAAAATTGCTAAATATCTTATTTAAAAAGAAGAGCAAAACAATATACAATTTAACAAAGATAAAATAGAATTAATTCATTTTCCATTAACTAGAAAATTAAACCTAAGGAATCATAATTTCTAGATTAAATTTAATAGTAATGAAATAATCCCAAAATTATATATCAAATAGTTAGGTATTATTATTAATTCTAAATTAAAATTTAAAGAACATATTAAGAATCAAATTTCTAAAGCAACTAGAGTTTTTTATCAGATAGAAAGACTTTCTAATACAGAAAGGGATCTAACTTTTCAAGCAATAAGATAGTTATATATGGCCTATATAACATCAATTACAGATTATAAAGTCCCTATTTAGTAAAGAAATTAAAAGAATTTCTTATATAAATATCAAATCTTACAAAATTTAGCTTTAAGGAAAATATTAAGGGTTTTTAAAACTTCTCTTTATAAAATTATAGAATTAGAAGCTGCTTTACTGCCTTTAGAAATAAGATTTAACAAGATTTATAGATTTTATATATTAAAAAGCTTAAAATTTAAGAGTCCTTATATTATTAAAAAAAAATACTAATAGACTTTATTCTAAATCTAGAGGAAAAAGAAAAACTAAATCAAAGAATATATTATAATTAGAATAACTAAATAATACTAAAAAGAATAAAAATAAATTCAAATAATTTAAATTTAGAATTAGATTCTAAATATTAACCAATTTATAATAAAAAATATAGAAAATATAAAAGCCAAATAGACTTTTTAATATTATTATTTTCCTTTAATATATGGACTAAATTTAAAAAATCTAAATATAAATATAGAAATAAAGATATTAATAAATTTTTATCTATCAATATATTAGAAGAAAGTAAAGAAATTGCAATAAAAAATTATAATAATATAATCCAATAATAGGATAATAGTAATATTTTAAATAATTATATTATTCTTTATTCTGATGGCTCAAAATTAGAAGAAAATAATAGGGTTAGGATCTATAATTTAAATTCTAAAAAACCTTATGCTTTTAATATTAACAAACAACAAAAAATATATAATTCTAAATTTTTTGAGATTTATAAAGCATTAGAAATTGCTTAAAATATATTAAAAGAAAATCTATTTATTTTAGAAATATAGATCTTTTCTGACAGCCAATTAATATTAAAAAGTTTAAAAACAAACCTAGAAATAAGAAAACATTTTATATATATTAATATATATAAAATAGCAAAAAGTATCAAAAACTAGAATATTAAAATTAATATTTAGTGATCTCCAGGCCATATAAATATTTTTAGCAATAAACAAGCTGATAAAATAGCTAAATATACAGCTAAAAATCTAGAGCCTAATAATATTAGTATTTCTTTTAGTTATATTAAAAGATTACTAAAAGAAAAGTCATTATTAGAATAGGAATTAGATTAAAAAAAATCAAAAGACAAAAAAAAAAGGATTCACTATATAAAAAATATAATAATATTAATTTTAAATAGAAAGCAAATCTATTAAAAATTAATAGATTATTATAATGTACTATTCAACAATTAAAAATAAGACATGGATATTTTTTATCCTATTTAAAAAGATTTAATCAAGAATATAAGAATAATATTTATAATAAATATGATTCTAATTTAAAATAAACACCCTATTATTTAATTTTGAACTGCTCAAAATATAATAATATTAGAAAATTAACCATTAGGGAGCTAGATTTAGATAAAAGAAATTTATATTTCTTATTTTCTAAACCAGGCATCCCTACCCTAATAGAATATCTAAAAATAACAAAAATTGCAATAAGAAAATAGATTTTATTAGAAGAAGAATAATTTATTAATTATTGCTCCTTATTTATATATTCACACTTGCTTTTTCCTTATTTTGAATTATTATAATTATTACTCACCCTATAGGGGGCTCTCATTGTATTTCCCAAAATTGGCCTATTTCTATTTATGCATATTGAAAATCTAGTTAGCCTAAGTCCACTTCCTAAGAGGGAAATGGCAGACCTTACATAGTCGATGACTGGTAAAAGGTCTCTAAAATGGAAGCATTATTATTATTATTATTATTATTATAAGATTTAGTGATATAAAATTAAGGATAATAAGATTATACTTTAGTAATTTTATAAATTTCTTGATATTAATAGCTTTTTAATTATAGTGTTTTAATAGCATATTTATTAGCATCTAAATATTAATTTATATATAATTAGCTAGTAATTAGAACTATGTTACCCTGATATGTCAAGTGATCAGTTGGACTACGTGACTGTAGAGGAGATCGCCAGAGACGGTGCCTTTGCGAAAGCTGTCGTATCCGATCCACCATTCCAGGCAGTCATTCACACTGCAAGGCCGTTCCACTTTCAAGTCACGGACATCAAGAAGGATCCTTTGGACCCGACCGTAAAAGGCACGACAGGAATTCTACAATTGATAGCGAGAAATACGCCTTCAGTCAAGCGAGTCATGAACACTTCATCATTCTCTGCGATAGTTAATCCCTACAAGGGCTCATGGCCAGAGCACACCTACAGTGAGAAGAACTGGAACCCAATAATGAAGGAGCAAGCCATTGAGAATGTAGCCAATGGCTAGTAAGACGTTTGCTGAGAGAGCTGCTTGGGACTGTGTGGAACAGGAAAAGCCCAACTTCACAATCGCGACTATGTGTCCACCGCAAGTCATCGGGTCAGTCGTGAACCATTTGAGCAGCTTGGACGGACTCAACACTAGCAACCGATTAATTCGTGACATGATCCAAGGCAAAGCAAAGGGCAAGATCCCTTCCAACGGCACATTCACCCGGGTTGACGTTCGCGACCTTGCGCTATGCCACGTTCTCGCTATCGAGAAGGCGGAGGCTTCGAACAAGAGGTTCTTTGTTGTTGCAGGTTTCTTTAACAACAGAGAAATTGCTGAAATACCGAGGAAGCAGTATCCGGAGTACAAGGGAGTCTTGCCAACAGCAGACACGCCGGGTGGTTACTACCCGGACGGAGGGGTTTACAAGGTCAACGATTCCAGAGTACGAGACGTCTTGGGAGTTGAGTGGCGGTCTCTAGAGGACTGCGTTAGAGATACTGTCAAATTTTTACATACAGTTGGGCGTGTGGAGTAGTCAAACAGGTTAGACATCCTCGTTATTATCAATTAAAGGATGGTTTAGTTAAGAACTATCCGCATCGGCTTCTTTTTTCTTCAAGGCTCACCACATGCAATAGGCTTAACTCGGGACTGGTTAGATAATGTATTTCATTGGCGAGGGCATTATGCCCAATTCTAGTAACAGGTACGAAAAAGTAAGAACCCATAACCTGCGAGAATCTTCGTAATGGCGCTGACTTTCGTCTTCACTTTATCCACCAAACCCACAGACTCGTCAAACTTCAATTCAATCTACTTTGACATTGATGTAATACACGCTATTACCAAGACTGGGGTGAGAGTCTGATAAGCTTAGGTTCAATGTTCATGAAAGTGCCCGTCTCGACCATTCTTCAACCACTGAAAGGGCGAAGCAATAGCAAGCAGGGGTACTTGGTGCAACTTTCTATGACAAATGTTTCAGGATTTTTTGGTTACCTAAGACGGAGAATACCTTTTAATGTGGTAATGGAGGAGTCATTTTCATATCCGCAAACTCAAACACCTGACGCATTGAGGCAACACTATCACGATAACTATACCAGCCATACTCCCTCGCTTTGTCGATGCTATAACAATGGATCAGATAAGCTATGAAGCCAAGCAGTCGCAGGCAGGAGCCTACAAAGCGGACTTACCTAGTGTACCAAGACCATGTTAAACTGAAACAGAACTGCAAAAAGTTGAATGTCTTCTCAGGATCTCCGAAAGGATTTGCTTGAAGCCCATGCTCCTTCGGTAGCTGCCATGCTTCCTGGGTAGCTGCTTCGCGCGTCCACTCAACGATACTGAATGAGGATCGGAGCTTGCCCGTAGGACTATAACTATTATAGCCTGTTAGCAAATACCAATGTCCACTGGACAGAGCGAAGCGTACCCGCGAGGACGCAAGCCCGTGTCTTTCTCATCGTAATGATCACTCTGGCTCGGCGGTTCCCATTCCAGCCCGTACCAAGAGGCTAAGATCGGCCAGAATCTGCTCCGGGTAGATTCGCCCCTGTTGGTGATGTTGAAAACCTCGCCCGCGGTGTGTCGCGAAAGCACTAACCACTCGTAGAATGTGCTATTGAGAAAGTCCGTAGAGATTGGCTGGGGGTTGTCCCAAGACGAGAGGTCGCCAGGGAAGAGAAGAGGCTTGTTCAACTTGCGTAACACAGCAGCATATACCGCCAATGGGTAGAAAATAGTCATGTCAGTCCCTGCGACTGCGCTCAAAATCCACTGTGGCATGACGACGTTATGGCTCGTTCCAGGATGAGCCCTGACATATTTTACGAGGATATCTTCTTGCCTATAGGAGAAGTTGGGCACGAGTTCACTCGCGGGTTGGACTCTTTGAGTGGAACATTTACAAAGCGCTGGTGTACTCCATAGTTCTTCCCTCCGGACTGGAGGATCACTCGCTTTGGTGCGATGGAAGCTTGGTCGAGACTGAAGAGAAAATTCTCAAAGAGCCGACCTACACACCGTTCAGGACCAAGAAGTTGGATGAAGTGCTCGGGCATCTCTTACCGTTGACTTCAGCCAGATGTTCGGCGTTACCCACGCCCACCGGGTCGTTCTCCTCGGCTGCTGTGAGCTGAAAATAACCGAAAAAGAATGTGTAATCCTTAGACAACAAGTCAGAACGAAAGAACCAGCAGAGCAGCGAAACAGTGGCCTCACGCTTGAACCCCGTATTCCCGCAGGATAGCCACGATTTTCTCGGGCTCGTATAGAAGGTCGATTGGCACATGTTTTGTACGTTTGAATCTTTCTTAGTTTTCGGTGGCCGTATTGACAGTGCATAGACCTTCTCCCATCGCTCCGGATTCGAGCTCAGTAGATCAACCATGGGCTGGCCAGACGTCCCGCTCGCTTCGACGACGATGGCCCGAAGTCCCGAAAAATGACTGGGGATATCAGGCAGACCACGGAAGATCCCCTTTGAATGGATAATTTGCGATTGAGCCGAGGGCCCATTCATCTTTTAGTCTCTGATAGGTTTAATTTTACCACGTTGCGAATTAGTTTTCTAGCAGTTATGCTATATCACATTGCCCTCAGGCTTATTTGAAGGACGGCCTGGTATCTGTACGTCATTGTGTTGGAGCAACTGTCTTGGAGCAAGCGAGCAATAGCTTCGGCGAATGCCTGAGAATAATTCGCCGAAATGAGGTCCCAGCAGAGTGATTGCTTCCTGGAGCTTGAGCAATAGCTTTAAACAAGAAATATTCAGAATTTTATGATCTTTAGTTGATGTAATTAATTTAACTAGATTTTAATTTAAATCTTATATGCGTAGAAGTAAGAGGGCTGGTCTTTGGGAGCCACGGGTCAAGGCTTACCTAGCAATGCCTCTAGCGATGTCTTAAAGTGAGATCTCAAAAAACATAAGGATCATTATTGTTAGGAAGATCAAAAAGAAGTACTCGGGCATGGGAACCATGGGCATTCGTGATACTAAGAGTCATCAGCACGAACATATTGTATAAGTACGACGATCTACATATGTAACCGGCTGAACTACACGAGCACATTGATGGGTTGTAACATTGTGGTGATTATCAAGTGATGCCTGCTTTGTTACTCACTGAAACTACCGCTTTCTAATTGCTAGCAGCACTCTCCTCGCTGTTGACCAAGTCCATATCTCCACCTTGCTTGACGACATCCGATCGCGTTAGCATGCGGTACCTTTCTTCGTCAATCGTCGCAAGTTTTGACTCTGTTGATTTGGGCCCAAGGCCGTAGAGTTCTTGGAAACTCATTATCATCGGCCTCCAGCGGTCAGGGTCGATTCTGTTGGCGTGACCAGGCAAGCGTAGGTCATTTCGAACATGTGTTCGGAGGATCTTGACTTCTATTGCTAGCACGGCCCCCCTTCTGTCCGGCAGATCGTCCATCAGCTCCATGCTGTTCATCATTTCGGCTTCCATCTGTACTGGGCATTCGGTGACACGCGGGGGCCGCACAAGGTCGGACGGCTGCCGTGTCAAGCCAGAACGTGCAAACTTATCCTTGCAAAACTCGTATCCGAGCCCTTGTTTCCTCGGAGGCACCATGGTGCTTCCGGTAGTCTTCGCAAGTGAGTTGATGTAGTGTCCCATGTCGTCACTAGAAAGGTTGAGAACGCACTGCTTGTTACGCAAAAGATTGGTGGCGGTTTGAGACATTGAACCCATTCCCAGGACGCATCGATGGCCGAGCCACCAGGCTGATGACATTGGCGCAATGTTAGCAGTCCCATCCTCATTTTCCGTCGTGATCAGGACAACTGGGGTACCCCAGTACATGATAGCAGGCGTGATAATGGAGTGTGTGTCCACCATGCTGTTGTGGAACGAGCAATGGTTGTACGTATGAAGAGGTCAGCGACGGCGCAATGAAAGTATTGATATAAATCTATCTTACTTTACTTCGAATGCTTGCTATATATACATTGAAATATCCTGACTGGTAGAGCAGCATTATTCTAGATGTGGCCAATAGGATCATGAATATGAATGTCCTGCGTTCTAATTGGTCAATTCTAGGGCAGAACTTCCAGCTCCGATCTTTGCTCCAGATATGGCCAATCGTACACCCATTGCCTGGAAGGTGAAGACGAAAAGAATGAGACAAATAATGAACTACACCTAGCACATAAGCTGGAAACTCCTACAACTATTCTTGATACACCGCCATGTCCCTACTACTTCCTCTCGACTCTGGCGATTGCGAAACATCTCGGTGGCGAATGGTGACCTCCAGAGTTTCAAATGATAGCTTTGTCTACGCAGTTCGTTCGACACGTATCTACTGTCGTCCTTCATGTCCGTCGCGCCTTGCCCGTCGTGCAAACGTCGAATTCTACGACGACGCTATGCGTGCGGAGGCAGCAGGCTACCGTCCGTGCAAGAGGTGCAAACCACAGCTTCATAGCAAAGACGATCCTCAACAACGAGCAGTAGACAGAGCATGCAAAGAAATATCGAATGCTGTACTATATGGACGGCGACTCAAGTTCCAGCAACTAGCGTCAGATATGAAGCTCTCATCAGGCTACCTTCATCGATCGTTTAAAAAAATCACCGGGCTTACCCCGGTACAGTATACCAAGCGCATCGAACAGCAGAACGAAGCAAATGCGCATCGTGTCGAAGACCAAGTTGAAAATTTACCGGTAATCGCTGTGTCTGAAAACGAGGACTGTCTGCCAGGTGAAATAGATTTCAACGACACATCAATGTGTGAGCACATCGACTGGGACTTGATTGATTGGAATGCATTTGACAGTATGATGGAATCAGATACCAATACCGAACGTCGCGACATTGTTTGCAAGAGTGTCTAACGGTTCAAATTAATTGCTCGCCATTCCTAAATTTTGCACTGGGTCTCTCTATATACACCAAGTGGAAATCATTGATGAAGCACCGGGCAGGGATTCTACGGGAATGTCACGATACAGTATGGCACAATTAGTTGCTAGACCAGAGATACGAATCTTGATGTCACCATCCCAGTCCTTGTCGGCACCTTAGATCAATTTTATGATAGGATCATTCATCACATGAATTTTTTGGTAGACAGAAGATTATGTCTGGAGCTGTGTTTTTCCTTCAATCTAGACATGAAGTTACCTTTCCCAAAGTAGTGATTGGGGAACCAGAAGCAGTCACAAGCTGGGTGGGAGCTTTCTTTGGCGGACGTATATGTGGCTGCTGAGCAAGTAGTTTTAGCGACCTGGCAAGTATATATGGACGCAGCTATTTCAACAATGACCAAGTACTTTATAAAGTGAGTCCCCTCGACTCTATAAGGTTATTGGAAAGTCTACAACATCAGACTGGCTGTTATTTCTGGACCATGAGACATTGTAAACGAATGATCTGGATGAGAAGCATCCAACTCAATATCTAGGTACCCTAGATGGAGTAGTAATCCAATTCTTTCATCAATGGATAGTTGCTGAGCATCGCCTCTAGAACGGTTGATTCTGATGAAAAGTTCTTTAAGAAGTGGAAATTTCTCCACTAACGATGCTTTAATACTGAAGAAGTAGCAGATTGGGTGTGCCATCCACAACACTCAGTCTAGACAAGACGGACAGACCACTTAAAAATGAACTAGCAATAGGTGAGTATCGAGGAGACACCTCAAATTCATCACATCACTAGGTTGACACTTATCAAATTTGTGAACAGAGAAAATTGACTTTCAGTTGCTATATATACCAAAGCATCAGACCCTAAGGTAGGCAATTTTAAGCGTCTTCAATGCCATAAGATCAGTATCTTGGTTCCACTTCCTCAATGCACCCTTCCAAAGGTCAGCAACCTCGCCCCTATGTGAAGACACTCCAGGGAATCACGAATGCTCTCATGACTCAGCTGTCTTTGGGAGCCAGAGGTCGTGGTCCAGGACCGGCTGTAGATGCTGTACAATAATCTTGTTCTATGACCATCTTCTTTAGATGAGGTGTCATACAGGCAACAAGACTTCTGAGAGCTTCCGGAAGAGATACAAATCCTAAGGCTCCATGAAACCTAGTCCCAATCCCATGAAGAGGAAGAGCCATCCATAATCATCTTCTGGACCCAGAAAATAAGACCCCATACATCAACCCGAGTAATATAAAGTCTGCATTGAGGCAGATGTTGGTGAAGCCATCAGAAGACAGGGTAGAAATTGGCTAAAACTATAGACAACTGGGTCTACTAAGGAGAACCATGGAATCAGGTTTGCCAAAGGCTTCCAGAAATGAATTGTTTGATTGACAGTGTCTCTAGCTGTTTGAGGGTTTGACATGTGCGCATGAAGTGATGATGATGATGACCCCTGCAGGCAATGGTCAGTGACGAGAGCATTTCCCCCTGGCAACAATCAACCGAGCAGATTTAAATAGCAGAGAAGATGGGTGTAGACGTAAGTATCTTATTTACGGAGTCCCTTACATCAATCCGATATGGTGTAACGGTAACATCGCCGTCTCTCATTAGAAAGACACGATCACGGCAGCTCGGGGTTCGATTCCCCGTGTCGGAGTTAACTTTTTCTTTTTTTCTTTTTTGTCTATTCATTATTTCCTCATCGTCTACTTCTGTCTGATCTTTTTGAACTGAGAATATCCAAAATGATCTATTCAATTTACTTATACGTATTGATCTTGATTATCGCAAAGTGTTGAACCGGGGCTATCATTTGATGACCTTCAGAATGCTGCAGTAACCCATTTGATCTTGTTACTTAAGTGAACTGCTAGAGCTTTCCGACTTCTCTTAACCTACCTACTAAATAGCATAGAGAGAGTGGCGTTGTCATTTTCCCGCATCGACAACCATCACTTGACCTTATGAATCGGTCATCCCATTGTTGAAGCCTGTTCGCGTAATTGCTGTAGTAGTTGACGGCACCATCTCGTCGCATTCCTTACTCATCCTTGGCTTGCTGCTCCTTGGGTCTCAAATGAGAGTTATGATAATTATGGTGCTTGGATTCAGCTTGTCGATATAGCACGATCCGGAATGAATGAAGCATAGCCTTGCCTGGAACATAATCTAGGTCGCCCGTGACATTGACAGGCATTCATCGGGTTGATAAAGGCTGGCGATCGTCTGGGAAAGAACTAGACCTTCAAGGAACTCCTTTCCATTGAGTCGCCTTGTAGATCTGATCGGTCCATTCGGAGGTTACCATTGCCGATTTGTAAACTTCACTTTGTCTCACATGAGACCGGTGTACTCTTTGAGGTTGAAACATATTCCCATATACACGAGAAAATATACCAACTCTTTAGATGTATTTACCACCAGAAAACCTGGAGGTATAATCAGAAGCTTGGTTCAACAACTTCTTACGTGCTCCGCTTGATATGCTCGTCTTTCCAGCGACATCCTTTTCGTAGTCGAAGGCTCGCTTGCTGGGATCGTCTTCCTTGGGTTTTTGAACATCCTTCTGATGACTTTCATACAGGGACGATTTGCCACCCTTGCCCTTTGAGATGTTAGATTCATCAATTATCATACGTTGAAGAGAGCATGTACTTACAGTGAGCGATTTCAGCTTATCTGCAGTGGCTGAGTTCGTTCTAGATGACAGGTCTCTAGATCCTGCAGATCTTGCACTAGACTCCGACTTGATGCCCAAAAGTTCATTTTCGAGTCTCTGTCGTTTTTGAGCTGCATCCTCTGTCCATACTGAACCTGCTCCGTCCGTATTTCTACCGCCGCGAGTTGATTTTCCGGACATGAATTTGCGATTTGTCAGAGCAGCAGGATTCGGCCCAGAAGCCCATGAGGAGTTTTCCGGGGGAACAAGCATCCAATCGTCCCGTTGTCTTTTCTTTGTTGTCAAATTCTCTGTACCTCCGTCGTGCATGCGCGGCGGAGGCCTCGACTCTGTCTCATATTTGAATGGACCGGACTTTGGACCACCAGCCGGTGGTAACTGAGGCCCGAAATCATCGTCGCTGCTATCGTCGCTGTCCTGTGGCTCCTGCTCGCTATCTGATTTTGACTGGGTTGGAGGTCGGCTCGGACCGACTATTTTGGAGGGTACGGCTGCAGCGCTCTCATCATCTGTTGTCGCTGGTGACCGGGATCTTTCTGAAGCCGGGGGCAGGCTCGGACCAGGATGCTTAATATCTTTGTCACCCATGTTGACTGAGAAAGGCCAGGGTTGTGGTGGGCAAATGTGTGACGTGTGAGGTGGGAGTTGGACAATAGAAGAAGCTGCGAAGTAAATTGTGGCGGGTTCAATTTGTCGGGGTTGCTCCGAAAACAGCTCCGTGCCTCTTTAAAGCACCAAACATGAACAAGCAACGTAAATTTGCTCTGTACTACAGTATGGTTGAAGCAAGACTTGAGCGAAAACTGTAAGCATAGATGCTATTCTACTTAAAGACGACTTGTGCTATATTATTATTTGCGACAACAGAACGCTATGAATAATACAAATTCCCGACATTAGACAAACATCCGCCATGGAGTATATGCAACTCTCTCTCAATAACGAGAGACCCGATTGAGCAAGATGATAGATTATTGCTGCAGCGAGTCTAAATCCATCACGTCGTCTGCTTCAAATGTAAATACCGAATTGTCCTTATCATCGGATTGAGGCACGACCGAGGGCGAATATGCGCTGCGCTCCGCCTGCCGTGCTCTAGCCCTCGCTCTAGATTCAATTATCGCTTTTCGAACATTGTCTTGGTCTTCGGTGACTGTTAACGAGCGTGGCACGCGATAGAGGACGAGCTCATTCTGCTCGGGCTTTGGTTCCGAGAGGACGGACTTGGGAATCGCGTTCAACACTTTTTCAATGTCGGGGAGAAAGGATATCCGTTTCTCCTCGGCTTCGATGCTGGCTAATTCGCGGTCGATATCGTAAACGTAACTCGTATGTTTCGTGTCGTCTAGGAGCATGAGGTTGTCACTATCGGTCAGTTCATTTTGGATTTGTGCTTGCTCATCTGCGGAGACTGCCGAGCCTTGCGCCAATGAGTTAGTTTGAGCTTCAAGAGTATTCAACGGAGAATAAATATGAATGTCATCATCGCAGTACCTAGATGCAGTAGCTCGAGCTTCTTAATGGGGGGCTCTCCTTCAGGATCGCTTTCTGCATGGCGCTTGAGGGGAGAAAAGGAGTCCTTGGAGGACAGCGACGGCATCGACTTGGCAAAACAGCGAGACTTCTTCTTCTTCCTACCTCCTTAAACCTCTGGAGCCAACGCGAAAAATTCTCTCTGAGCCCTCGCGCGCACCCTTCTCTTCGACTTCCGCAAATGGGCGGGTGCGTTGTTCAGTTTGTTGTTTTTGATTGTAAGTGCCAAGCAGGAGGAAGGGACTATTCGATGCGGGTTTTGGTGTTCTTCTGGTGAGGGACGATGGGGTCGCCACGCAACAATTTATTCTTCCATGCTTTGCCCAGAGCACTCCGTCTCCCACTTTTCTCCGCAACTGCCTCACCCCCTCGCTACTTTAGCCATCACTTCGCAAACAACATGGCTTCGTCGCAAGAGAAGACCAGTCAATGGACTGCAGAGCGCGTGCGAAATGAATTTATAGCTTATTTCAAGGAGAGAGGGCACACCTTTGGTAAGAAATCCGCCCCTCGACCCCTCATTCTACAGCCTGCGAAAAAAAGTATGACTCAAAACTAACCACCAAGCATGAACAGTGCCTTCCTCCTCCGTTGTGCCTCTTTCTGATCCGACTCTGTTATTTACAAATGCGGGCATGAACCAGTATAAATCGATTTTCTTGGGAACAGTTGATCCGCAGTCAGACTTTGCGCATCTCAAACGTGCTGTTAATTCGCAGAAGGTAGGACAAACCGTCTGAATCCTGTTAGGCATTTGGCTAACCTTTCGAAGTGTATTCGAGCAGGTGGAAAGCACAATGTAAGTCTTAATACTGTTTTCATACGGTTGCGGAAACTCACGCGTCTAGGATCTTGACGATGTCGGCAAAGACAACTACCACCACGTAAGTCTTCGACCCGGCAGCTTTTTCTGTCCGGGTACATTAGCCCTATACCAAGGCGATAACTTACTGATTATTGGACTAATCTAGACTTT
Organism: Talaromyces verruculosus; assembly: GCA_038993655.1. Taxonomy (NCBI): domain Eukaryota; kingdom Fungi; phylum Ascomycota; class Eurotiomycetes; order Eurotiales; family Trichocomaceae; genus Talaromyces; species Talaromyces verruculosus. Next base: position 34,424 of record JBBVQN010000064.1, read on the forward strand.
CTTTGAAATGCTCGGAAACTGGAGTTTCGGAGACTATTTCAAGAATGAAGCGATTACCTATTCCTGGGAACTCCTCACCAAAGTATTCGGCCTCGACCCGTCCAGACTCTACGTTACATACTTCGAGGGCGACGCAAAAGGAGGCCTCGAGCCGGATTTGGAAGCGAAAGATCTATGGAGGGAAGTCGGCGTTCCGGAGGATCACATTCTTCCAGGTAACATGAAAGATAACTTCTGGGAGATGGGTGATCAGGGTCCTTGTGGCCCTTGCAGTGAGGTACATTACGATCGTATTGGCGGTCGAAATGCTGCATCTCTTGTCAACCAAGATGATCCAAATGTGCTCGAAATCTGGAACAACGTTTTCATTCAATATAACCGTGAGTCAGATCGCTCACTGAGACCCTTGCCGAACAAGCATGTCGACACCGGTATGGGCTTTGAGCGCCTGGTCTCCGTTCTTCAGGACAAGTCATCAAACTACGACACTGATGTTTTCATGCCGTTGTTCCGCACGATACAAGAGGTTACGGGTGCTCGCGAATACCAAGGACGATTTGGAGCCGAGGATGCCGATGGAGTTGACACTGCCTACCGAGTGGTGGCTGATCACATCAGAACCTTGACCTTTGCAATCTCCGACGGTGCATACCCCAATAATGAGGGAAGAGGTTATGTCATTCGCCGAGTTCTTCGCCGAGGAGCTCGTTATGCGCGCAAATATTTCAATGTGGAGATTGGCAGCTTTTTCTCTAAGATTGTTCCCACTCTTGTCGACCAAATGGGAGGCATGTTTCCGGAAATCAAGGAAAATCAGGCTGATGTCATGGAGGTCTTGAACGAAGAAGAGCTTTCATTCTCCAAGACATTGGACCGTGGTGAGAAGCAATTCGAGAACTACGCCCAACAGGCCAAATCAAAGGGCCTTAACAAGCTTCATGGCGCGGATGTATGGAGGCTTTATGATACTTTCGGCTTCCCAGTCGACTTGACTCAGATCATGGCAGAGGAGCGAGGTCTCAGTATCGATGAAGCCGAATTTGAAGACGCACGATTGAAGGCCAAGGAAGCCAGTAAAGGTCAGAAGAAGGCTGCCGCAGAGACTGTGAAACTCGATGTTCATGACCTGGGCAAATTGGATAACATGCACGAAGTTCCAAAGACAGATGACTCCTCAAAATTCGACTCTCAAAGAATAGAATCCGTTGTCATGGCTATCTACTATAGCAAGAGCTTCATTCGAACCACCGCAGATGTACCCGAGGGAGAGCAGATTGGCGTTATCCTTGATCGAACCAATTTCTACGCCGAACAAGGTGGCCAGGAGAACGACACTGGTGCCATTTTTATTGATGGAAAGGCGGAATTGGAAGTCGGCGATGTACAGTCATATGGTGGTTACGTCCTTCATACAGGTTTTATCAAGTACGGATCTCTCGCCGTTGGAGATGCTGTTACGTGCGAATTCGACGACCGCCGTCGCCAACCTATCAGAAACAATCACACCGGAACTCATATCTTGAACTTTGCATTGAGGGAGGTCTTGGGAGACGGTATCAACCAGAAAGGATCTCTTGTTGCGGCAGAAAAGTTGCGATTCGATTTCTCTCACAAGGCCGGAGTATCTGACAAGGAGCTTGACCAGATTGAGAGAAAATCTACCGAATACATTCGACAGAACTGCGGTGTTTACTCGAAAGAAGTGCCTCTAGCCACCGCACGCGAAATCACCGGCGTGCGTGCCGTGTTCGGTGAGACGTACCCTGATCCCGTACGAGTTGTGTCGGTTGGTGTTGAGGTAGAGGAGATTCTCAAGGACGTCAAAGACCCACGATGGAACGATATCAGCATTGAATTCTGTGGTGGTACTCACGTCTCAAAGTCTGGAGAGATCCGAGAGCTCGTTATCCTCGAGGAGTCTGGTATTGCAAAGGGCATTCGAAGAATCATCGCGGTGACTGGTGACGAAGCCTTGCAAGCGCAGTTGACTGCAGTAGAGTTTGAGAAGCGCCTTGAAAAGCTCCGAACAATGGAACATGGTGCCGCCAAGGAGACCGAGATGAAACAGGTTCAATTAGAACTCAATCAACTCTCAATCTCCGCTGTTCAGAAGGCTAAGTTCCGAGACTTGTTCGCACGTATCAACAAGCAGGTCTTGGACGATCAGAAAGCTCAACAGAAAGTCGAGCTAAAGAAAGCCCAGGACCTCATCAAGGCATACTTTGATGCCGAGGAAAACAAAGGCCGCTCAACTTTCGTTGCCAAACTGCCAGCGACGTCCAATGCCAAGGTTGTTAGCGAGTCGATCAACTTTATCAAGTCTAAGATGGCTGATAAGACTGTCTACTTTTTCGCACCGGACCCCAGTGGAAACAAGGTCGCGCACGGTTGCCACGTGTCTAAGGTATGTATAAACTAACGTCCTTTTGTATGATATTCATTACTAACCCATCGCTTCTACTACAGGCCGCTAGCGATCTTGGTCTCTCCCCAAGTGAATGGGCGAATGCCGTTTCTGGAGCCGTCGGTGGAAAGGCTGGTGGAAAAGCTCCTACAGCCATTGGCAACGGAACAAACCCTGACAAGGTCGACGAAGGTGTTGCACTTGCCACTGAATATCTTGAGAAATTCAAATTGTAAAGGTTATGGCTTTGGTACATTCTAGTCTGATACCCACCAAAGTACTGTTTGAAAGAAAAAGAAGGAAGAAAAACAAACTAAGAAAAAAAGCAGATCAAGACGAGGAAACAGGAAGGAGTCTATAGGGATTGATTGGGATTATTAGGTATCTTCTAGGCATTACACATCACAATTCAAATAGGAAATTTTTTTTTTCACATCTCTCCACACTGAACTATGGTGACATCCTGATTCGGTTTGTCCCTTGTAGTCCGAGTATTCTCAATCATGTGGACAATATCCATGCCCTCCACAACCTGGCCAAACACAACATGTTTGTTGTTCAGGAAGGGCGTAGGCACTGTGGTGATGAAGAATTGGCAACCGTTTGTATTTGGTCCGGAGTTCTGCCAAAAAAAAGAAAGAAAAAAAAGTTAGAAAAGATATCAACCAAATGGGGTAGTGGTACTTGATGTACTTACTGCCATGCTCAAGAGTCCTTCCTTGTTATGCTTGAGATTGAAGTTTTCGTCAGCAAACTTCTGACCTCCGTATATGGAGGCACTCCCCGTTCCATCGCCGTTGACAAAGTCACCTCCTTGGATCATGAAATCTTTGATCTGGACAATACATGTATCAATTTAGCATATATATTCAATGTTTAAAAGAGACGATAAGACCATGAATGAGAAACATACTACACGGTGGAACTTGCACCCTTTGTAGCCCTGAGGCCGGCCTAGATTGTTCTTCGTCTCGCCAGTGCAAAATTGACGAAAGTTCTCGGCTGTGCGAGGCGTGACATCGGCAAACAGCTCCATTTTGATACGGCCCAGTGGCTCTCCTGCGAGTCCAAGTCAGCGTATGTCATAACTAGAGAGATATATAAAAAGAATAAGAGGGAGTGAGCCTTTTCCTCTTCTGGAATCTCACCTCCCAGAGCTATATCGAAGAACACTACGGGATTAGGCGCTTTTGGGGTGGTTGCTTCCGCCATTTTGTGTGTGTGTGTGTGTGTGTGTGTGTGTGTGTGTCGAAGAAGGGACTTGTATATTGAAGGTATCGTGGATAGACAATAGACAATACTCCGTGCTATGCAGACAATAAATCGAAAATGATATCGATGCTCCACTCTTGCTTGTCGCCCTGCGTGCCTTGATGCCTGGATGCCTGGTGGCCTTGATGCCTGGGGTGGCCAGCCACGTCCTTCCTGATGCGTGCTAGTGTGGTATTATCCGTATGTAACGTATTGTTCCTTACTTCCTTGTCCTCAGCGTGTCACGTACGAGGCTCGTATGATGCCCTCGATGTTCATCTCGCAGATCCTTAATCGCTGGCTGTTGGTTTTAATATGAACTGGTTGAATGCCTACTATTTACATTTGTCTATTCAACGTATCCATATTCATTCCGGTCTTTTCTTTTTGGAAAATTACTACATGCATCAATACCCTTGATTGGTCGCCCCCACGCCGATCTGGTCCCATTGTTACAACTTACAGAGTACAAGCGTCTCGAGTTGACACCTCCCGCTAAGTCGGACTCACTAATTGAGACGACGCTCGTCCTTCATCTCTCCTCTCTTTGTCAACTCACCATCCCAACCAGACGACACGAATGAAATCTACGACTCTCCCTTGTTCCATCGCTCAACGTTCGCAGAGTACAGCATCCGCACCCCCGCTGAGCGACAACACCGCCTTACCGCGGTCCAGCATACTCCATAACTAGTTGGGGTCCAATTTCACTCACGGCTGTGGCTTGCTCATCCGAAACCATTCCAGTCTCTCGAGGGACATCTCGCCTCCATTCCCTCTCGTCAGGGCGCCTAGATGAGCTCCAACTTCGTACAATGATATTTCAATGCGATGCTACGACAGGTTACTAGCTCGCTGGTGTAGTAGTTAGGGCTGTCGTATTGAACCTGCCCTTGCGCGGCTCCATCTGCAGGGCCCGACAGCATCCGGGCAACAATTACAACAATTACACAAAACATTAGCAGCATCCCGAGCGGACTCGAATTTTCTTTGCCCTTGATTCGTATTTACGATTTCCAGTTTCGCGAAACATCCACGACATGTCGTCCACTACTTCCACAGCAACCGACTCGACTTCAGTTGCGACCAGCACTTCCACCAGTAGCAGTGGCGGTGGAGGAGGCCCAAGCAGTTCTCCATTGCTCTTCTTTGTGGCTCTTGGTTTTGGCGTTGTCTTTACAAACTTGTGGTCAGTAAATGCGTCCGGGCGATGACGGGACTACAGAGTGTTTGTTAATTTTGATATGAATCTAGGATCATTGTTGGTGTGAAATACTGCTTTCGATACAACCAACGCAATCGCCAATTACGAAATGAAGAGACGGGGGAGCCTATCGATTTAACGGCTGTGCCTCGAACGCATCGCAGAAGAAGGGAAAAGAAGTTGATGTCTATGGAAGATGTGAATGAAAGATTCCCCTTGATGAAATACAAAGCATGGCGATCTTCCCGTGCAGACCGGGGCCTTCCAAGCGAGGGAGGAATCGCTGCGCCTGGCAACAGACCTGAGACTCCAAAAGCTGGCGAGAGCGAACACAACAACCCATCCGCTACTACGCAGCACGTTGAAGCCTATACGCCAAAAGGCCACGATCGCACAGACTCGGTTGTGAGCGAACCTTCCAGTCCTGTTGCTCAGCAAACCAGTGTGGTTTCGGAGTCGAAAGAAGTTACAACTACTGAATTCCAACCCAAAACTTCGACTACCGATGTCGCTAGCAACATACACCCACCACATGAAGAAGAAATGCACGATGAAAATGACGATCCCATTCAAGGAGCTGTTCCGGCAGAATTGTTGCCCAGTCCTGGTGACTCTTGCGCAATCTGTCTCGATCTCATTGAAGATGATGATGATGTCCGTGGTCTTACATGTGGTCACGCTTTCCACGCTTCATGTCTAGATCCCTGGTTAACCAGCCGCCGAGCTTGTTGCCCTCTTTGCAAGGCCGATTACTACATTCCTAAACCACGACCTGAAGGACAAGAAGCAGTTCCAGAAAATGGTAGAGTAGGAGGACGTCGTACAACAGGCCGAACCGCTTCTGCACTGAGACCCCCACAGCCAACATTCAGTGTTGATCGTATCAACCCGTTCAGAACGAGATTCTATTTCGCCCATCGTGCACCATTGGCAGTACGGCCTGCAGAAAATTCAGATCCGAGGCCTACCAGTAGAGTTCAACCATCACCAAATGTACCCGTCAGTGAGCCAACTCGTGCAAGACGATCCCCCGCATGGGTACCGAGGCTTAACTTTTGGCGTCCATCAAACCGTCAACCAACACCTCAGACTACTGAAGTTCGTACACCTGGCCAGCTAGAAGCTGGGACAACTCCACAGGCGCAATACTCCTAAAAGCTTCTCCTTTGTGCCAGCCATCCACAAACATCACATCGGCATCAACTCCTCCCTCCCTCTCATTCTCAAATTATACCCCATCTACTCAACCCTAACGAATCTCCTATCTACCCACCTCATGCGCACGTTCATCTTTCCATTCGCCCAATGTCAGGTTGCATATGTCCGTGATTTTTTTTTCTCTTTTTTGGTTCTAGTTTGGCGTTCAGTGCGGTATCGGTCCATGGTATATTGATATCATTTTACTTGCCATTCAGGTACTGGCAGTCGTTATGTATGTGTGGATTCATCGTCATTTTTGTTTTCTCTCTTCATATTCAGCAATCGGTGTTTCGAGGATGTTTTTTGCCTACGGGACTTTTTTCTATGTCATGACTTTGCAGCAATCAATGCTCGTTGGATATGTAACAAGTACACTCCTATCACTATCGAGAAGTTGAGTTTGTGGATTGTCTTTCATAGTAACTCGGACCAGAATTCGTAACATGCTCGCCGTAGACAGAAGTATCAAAAGCAATCGGCAAAAGGACAAAAGGAGTAAGTATTTATACATTTCACTCATAAACTAGTGCAATCACAAAACTTGAAAAAACGATGATATATCTCCCCAAACAAAAAGATATGACCAAAGGGGTTAAAAATAAACGAACATCAACTTCCTCCCCGAATACTATAGTATAAATCTACCTCGTCTTCACCGAGCTGACACCCGCACTGATCACACTGGGCAACTCCTCCTGTCCAACGCTAAACAACAACCCAATTCCACCACCCACGGCCAAAATAGCGAGAACGCTGACCGTTCCAATAAGGAAGAACTGCGTGCTAATATCCACCTTTTGACATGCAGGACCACCCCATTCAGAGTCGCATTTGCAGGCGTAGCAATCGTTGTCCTTTTTGACGCCGGCGGATTTGAGGTAGCACACACCGTGGCCGGAGCAGGCGTTTGTGGTGCTGGTGCAGGTATCGTTTGTGCTGTGGCAGACGGGCATGAGGGTTGAGAGGTAGTCTGCTGATGAGCCGCCGAGGTTTTGGCTTCTGCGGGATTGGGCGTGGAGTCTGGCTCTGGCGGTGGGGTAGATGTCTTTCTTTGTGGGTGATTTGCGTGCAGAGGAGAGGGAGGAGGAAACTTGTTGTTGTGGGACGAGGAGGATGGTTTGTTCGTGGTTGTCGAAGAGGGAAGAGAGGGAGGCTAGGAATTGTGTTGCGGTGGTTGCATCGTCAAGGTGTTCCTATTAGACAGAGTTAGAGCTAAGTTGGTAGGCAAAGGTATGGCTTGACATACATTGAAGCGCAGTCTGAGTATTTCTCTGCTACCAGCGGCATCGGACCAAGCTTCAAGTGAGGACAAAGGCAATCCTTCAAGTAATTGAGTAATTGGCTTTTGAGGTAACCCAATAAAGGTTGGGTGCTGATATAGACAGCTTTGAAGCTTCTAAGGAAATTGTTAATTGTATGCTCATGAGGAAAGTCTAGCTTCTGATGTAGTACGTACTTGAACGTCACTATTGGTCTTAGCTTCGTATTCGCAATGTTTCCATTCGGAGACAGTGTCCATGAAGGTACTATCGACAAAGTCCGGAGAGACTGAACGCATCTTCAATGCGGCATTCGTGGCCTCAGGGTTAATGGCGGCTATTTCGAAGATCGCAATCAGCAACTTCGTCCGACATGAGAGGGTTATAGTAGCTTAGCAAACTAACTTACCATTGTCCTTGACGATTCCCTCCACCACAACAAGAAGCTTCTGCTGCTCACTGATAGGCACATCTTTGAAGAGACTGTACTGGTTACCTCCATATATGTTCAGTAGCTCGAGAACAGGGTTCGCGAGAAGTAGCTGGTTGGTAGGTGTGGTGGTCTCGGTGGAGAGTATCCGTTGCTGTAAGAACAATCTCGCAATGTCTTCTCGAACCACATCCCTAGTAATCGCAGATGTGGTTGTTTGCTGTGTATCGAGTAGAATTATAGATCCATCAGTCAATCCTGACGCGGCGCTGGCCACGGCGGCCAGACAGGGAAGAAGCAGCTTCAGCGTAGGCAACATGTTGACTGTATACAATAGGTGCCGGGGTGCTATAAGCCAGCTAATGGCTCATTCAAGCCGTAGATTGTAATCCCCGGACAAGTGGGATCATAAAGCCAGAGATTGTCGGCCTCGATTCGTTCTGTTGCCTGGCGATTAAATACGATGTGGTGCTTGTTGAGGTTGATACGTCGAATAATGCAACTGGGAGCTATCGATGTTCCGCCGATGACTTGGCGCCGTCTCCCGCCTTCCTCGCTTTACCCGGCTGATCACGTGTTGAAATGACAAACATCGAAGAAGAAACATTTGCGCTTTGAGAAATCAGTCACAAACCATCGCTCGTTATCTGACTTTGACTTGACTGTTGAAATATCGTCATGTCCACATATCCATTCGCTCGAATACATAACTGGCAATGATCTGGGTGCGCTATCTCCCACGCAATCCTCGATTTGACCTCCGCCAGTGTCGGACTTTCACCACGGGGCCCACCAGCATAGTAAACGTTCGACCTGTGAGGGTCAAGAGGCCATGGTTCAAGTGAGTATAGAATTTGGTAATATCGAATATGAATATGGCGAGACTAATTTTTTTTAGACGATTTGCTACTAGCGTCCTCGTTTATGGCGTCGCGTTCCAACTCTGGACTTCCCTCGTATATTTACAACTAGAAAAGAGTACTTTGAGCGATTCCTCGTCTGGTGTTCCTTCCGCGGTATTGAGCGAAACCCGAATCATTGAAGGGAATAAAAGGAATAAACAGGCGCATGATGATGAGGATGAGGATGAGGACATCACATTTATACCCCTGAGCTGGCCTCGACTTCGTCCTGGTGACCTGTACAAGAAAAGCGACCCAGAATGGCAAGCTATTCAAAAGTATACCAAGAACGCGGAAAAGACGACTGTCTTGACGAGTGAGTGCAATCAGAGTCTCTAAAGAATAGAAGATTGACTGACCTTTTCTTCTAGAGGAATTGGAAGCACTGGTGCTTGCTAAACTGTCACTTCAATCAAGCTTTGTACGTGCTCTCGGAGGAAAACCACTCAAAGTCGAGGAGAGCTGGTTGCTCGCTCATACACCATTCCGTGCCCCGCCGCAGTATGAAACCATCGGGTAAGCATGGCATCAGTCTTGTATTGTAGCTATAAGTCTCTGACTTCGGTAATAGTTTGGCAATCACGGATGATGAGATAGCCTTGGTATCAAAACCTATTCCCCGCGAGCAAGGTCAATTGCTCACAGCAGCGCTATTTCCCTCTGCTGTGGCTTCTGCAATGTATGCGGCTGGTACGGTTCTTTGGAAGCGCAAGGTACAACGATTTCAAAATTATCTTGGACCAGAGGATCGCCCCACCAGAGACGCTATTACACAACTGAGGAAGATAGACTTTCAATCAGACTTGAATCCATCGACCAGCGTCAGTTTGCAGAGCTTTGGTGACTGGGAAAAATCGCTATCTTCGGGCACTGTTGAAGAAATCGAGCCATCAGCAGCGTCAGCAACGACGGATACGTCGAGACCTCAGTCTCAGCCTGATACTTCTCGCGTACCTTCAGTACTCTCCTTGGTGCAGGGGTTCTCTTCTCAATACAAAGGCTCTGATTTCTACCTTGCCTACCTTACATTCAGGCTACATTTGATGAGAAACAGAGCACTGCAACGCAATGTACCGCCGCGCGGTGTGTTCTATATTAGCGGGCCCGTCGGCATCAAGGGTCCCAAAGGAGAATGCAGAGTTGAGGTCATCGGTGAATATGACCCCGCTGAGAAGAAGTGGTGCTCGTTGATGGTTGATCTGAAAGACCTTCGGCAAGACGGTCAAAAGCCACTTGGATATTATCGTGAATGATCGTTGTTTCCTTTTGACGAGTACGGAAAGTCAGTTGTCGGATTGTTTTCGACAGCTATATTTGAGGACGAACAGTACATAACACAGGCGCATTGACGCAGATGATCTAAGGGATTTACAGCAGCTGTGTCACATAACCAATCTCATTTTAAAGCGACCATGGTACAGATACCTCACGCGAACCTCATTGCACGAATACCCTTCCTATGCTGGATCTTTCGTGTTTGGGTGTTAGCGACTTACATAGTCATACATGATTATAGCAATAGACATTGACATTCTTAAGTCTTTGAAAAGTAAGGTTCGGAAATTGCGGGTAGAGAAGCACGTGTAAATGACGTGAATGACAACATACTGTGTATAAGGGACTATTCCCCTCCCTGCCCCTCCAACATTCAGTAACAAGCACTCCTGTATATCAATCAAGCACAATGTCTCTTCCACCAAAGTTCAAGGGCCAGAAATTGGCCGCTGCAAACATAGATAAATCTCCGCACACTATCGAGCTGTGTAAGTAACCCATGAAGCTTACCTAGGTATCAGCATATACTAATTCCATGATATAGATCTCGACTACGTTTGCCCAGTATGAACTACCGCCTAACAAGATGTCGAGGGAGACTGGCAGCTAATTCAAGTTTACTACAGTTCTCTGCTAAGCTTTTCAACACATTCTACACCTCCGTGAAACCACTCATCGCCGAAAAATACGGCTCCAAAGTCCAGGTGATCTTCAAACAACAAATCCAGCCATGGCACCCCTCTTCCACCCTCGTACACGAAGCCGGTGCCGCAGTCCTCAAAGTCGCGCCCGAGAAATTCTGGGATTTCAGTCAGGCTCTCTTCAAGGAGCAGAGGGAGTACTTTGATGAGAAGGTTGTGAATGAGGTGAGGAATGATACGTATAAACGGCTTGCGGCGTTGGCGGCTACCGTTGGCGTGGATGAGAGGAAGGTTTATGATCTGCTTGTTATCAAGGATGCGGGCGAGGGTGCGAATAAAGGGAATGGAGTGACGAATGATATCAAGTTGATGGTCAAGGTATGTTTTTTTTTTTTTTTGATATTCATATTATCAGACTAATGAGTAGAGGGGTATCCTATTAACATGTCTCCCAGGCAAATCGCGTCATTGGTGTCCATGTCACTCCTACTGTCTTTTTCGACGTAATAACCCCCATGATGTCCGTGTGCAACATGTAGTGATACGAGATACTAATCGCATCATTCTTCCAGGGTATCGAAGAGAAGAGCATCAGCAGCAGCTTCACTGCCGACCAATGGGACGAATGGCTTCGCAATAATGTCGTTTGAGAATTAACACAGAGCCATTACCACCCACGGCTGTAAAAGAGGTTGTTCTGGCTCTGGAGAAGAGAAAACTGATTATATGCAGAATAGCGAATCATTTGCACGTCTTCAATAAAGATAAAGAAGCAAAGCATCCATTTGTAACCCCGAGTATTATTCTCAAATACAGTTCATTAATCAATTCGTGAAACCATTATTATGTTGGTAATTTCCTTCGTCACCGAGGGAGGAGGGGAGACGGCGCGAATTAGGTTGAAGATTGCATTGTCTATTGCGCGGGAGGTTGATAGTTGATAGGGCGCCTGAAAACAGTTAGCTATGTAGGATACACAAGGTCGCTTTGATGAGGGTCTTACTTGAAAAGGAGAATGTGTGGCTCCGGTTCATGGACTTCATAATGCTCCCATCCCAAACTCTATCAATCAAATCGTCAGTACCTCGCAGATTTTAAAAGCTTCGACGGATTTCTATCGGTACCTGAGTGATTCCAAGGCCGCGCCATTCCTCCTCCCAGAGCAGTTTCAAAGTTCCTTTGGAGGTATCGAAATATTCTTGGGGGATCTTCTTGAGCATGTTCTTGGGCAGCTGCACGTGTCGGTACTCGTACTCGTTGTCGGAATATCTGGTAATCTCACAAATCAGCCAACGCCCACGACCTAAAAAAAATTGCACGGAAAAAACACGCGAAGGAATCCTAATTACCTGCTTGAATAGTGTATGCTATCAATGAACTCATCCAGCTTTGCCTTCTCGGACTCGAGCAAGGCTCGCGGCGTTTTGTTGCGTCTGGAAATGTCAATGTCGGTCATTCTTGCGGGGGGTCGAGCTTTGTCTTCTTGATATTTTCGGCACAAGAGTGACAATGAGATGGAGTGGAGTTTGAAGAGAGACAGCAGAGAAAAGAAGAAGAAAAATCGAAACAGTTTGGAGTTGAAGGAGAGTGAGGGGAAATAATTATGGCGGGACTGGAATGGAGATGGAGAAGAGCTAAAGATGTTTATTGTTTTTACGATTGTTTACGGTATTGTAAACAAATACACCATATAACGGGGCGCATCAAAGCACAGAAGGCCTCTTCAGACTCATATTATTTAGTGACAAAGAAAGCTTCTAATAATTATAATCTTTAAGTAGATTAGTATATTGAAGCTCTATTTTATATATAAAATAAGAATTCTTGATATAAGATTGAGGCGCGGGGCGGCCTTCTGCAGGTTATCGTACATAGTATGTAGGTTATCGTACGTAATACCAAAACCGCCGTTTCCGATCGCGTGCCTTGCAGCCTTGGTGCCTTGGTGCCTTGGCCTGCTCAGTTAGTGCTCAGCCAGCATATCCCGACCACAACCGCGTTCCCTCAAGAACATCCAATCCACGAACTATCCTCGCACCACAAAACAGCTTTGCGCTGACAGACTCTTCCCTATTTTCGTTCATTTAATACCATAATCTCGGTCGCAATACATTAATCTTTTTGGATACCCGATCCTTTTTCCCTTCTATTCATTCTAATCATTGGCGCAAAAATCCGTGTGTGTGACGTGACGTGACTTAAAACCGTTTGCCTGGTGGATTTTCATTTGATAAAACAAGCTCATGCTTAGTCCTTCGCCCAGGATGAGCATGAGGCGCAAATTTACTTCTACCGGCCCAGAGCCGACGGCATTGCCCGAGTCGAAACGGCGCAAGGTTTCTGTAAGTTTGCCCCAGATATTAGTACGAGGCGCGTATGGTCCTGTCTAGACATCGGAATACAAGAGCTTGTCACTCTGGTTACTTTCTCTACAAACGGATCAGAAGCTAATGACATTATTGTTTGATACAGGATGACAAGACTGATGAGATCGAAACCCCGCAAAAGACTACGAGAGTCGGACTGAAGCTTATCGACGACATCAAACATGCGACAGACAAGAGGTACTGGCAGCTCGTTATCGGTAGAAGGAAAAGGTTTCTAACACTTTGCGCAGTGGACGAATCATCGCGAGCAACTTTTATGAGCTTCCAGACAAAGTAAGGATTGGATACTATCGCAAAATCAGGGAGCAGGACTGACGCCTGTTACAGAAGAAATATCCGGACTATTACAAAGTGATCGGTCTTCCGATATCTCTCAACCAGGTGATAGTAAGTCAGCGAAACAATTACCTAGTCCTTTCTGGCGCGCATAAAGGCGCGATTATTGCAATCAAGTGTCACAGCTGACCATGGTCTGTTAACAGGAGAAATTAAATAAGCACCGCTATGCGACCCTCACAGAGCTCGAGAGCGATCTCAAGCGACTGGTTAGCAATGCGAAAAAGTACAACGAGAAAGGTACCATGCTCTTTGCCGATGCAGAACGTATTCGAAAGATAGTCACAGGCACCATGCCGAAAATCAATCCGGCGTACAACGACCCTAACTACACTCCATTCCCAACTCCTATTCCCGACCAAAATGAGACGATAGAGACGCTCGAAAAAGAGAATGGCGAGGAAGATGGTGACAATGAGGAACAAAATGCGGATGCAGATGCAGATGCAGATGACGACAAAGCTTCTGACGAGGCGATGGATCAGGGCGAAGACGAGGAACTGAATTTTGAGGGTGACACGATACAGCTTGCTCAAGACAAGATCATATCAGAAATGATTCCTTTGAGAGACGATCAGTACGTTTTCCCCACTTACTTGTTTTCTGCAATTCATACTGACTTTCAACAGTGGAAGGGAAGTAGGAGGCCCCTTCCTTTACAAGCCGGATAAGAACTTGTACAAAGAATACTACGAGATCATACAACATCCGGTGTCTTTGCGCAGTATATTGAAACAAGTCCGAGGCATTGAAGGAAGAAAGCCGCACAGCCACAAAACGGCATTCCCAACTTGGCAAATGTTCGCAGATGAAATGGAATACGTATGGGGAAACGCTCGGGAGTTCAATGAAGAGGACAGCGAGATTGTCGACCTCGCCAATATCCTTGAGGTACGTGGTTCATCTGAATGTCAAACTACTTCTTAAGCTAATATAATTGTAGGCCCATTTCAAGCGTCGTCTTGCCGAAGCAAAGAGTGTTGTACCGGATGACCCAATAGATGAGACGAATCCGCGCATCAAGCTCAAATTGGGAATGAGCAAAACCCCAGAACCACGACTGACGCTGAAGTTTGCTGGCCAAAAGTCTTCCTCGGTCGAAGATAAGACACCGGCCTTAGCATCGTTAGACGGCGATTCTGTGGCAAGACCAGGCTCGGCTGCACATCGCGACACTCCAGATTCTTCACGACTAGGCGGTCTTGGACAAAGTCCCATGCCTGGCAAAATAATATCTCCCTCACCATCTCAGACTCCGTTGTCATCAACAGTCGGTGCAGGCCTCCGTAATCCATCGATAAACGGGAGTGACCAAATCAGCTCTTGGCCAATTGTGCCGCAACGTCCAAGTTACGCTGCTGTGCAGTCCCTGTTCCGAAAAGCTGACGAAGGTAAGCTTTGACTTCAGGCTTTCACATTTTTTTTTGGACCAGTACTAATGCTCGATTCCAGATGTGTCAGACGCATTGATCAAGAATCTGAGCATAAAATCCCACTCAAGCTTGGGCCCTCAGCCCAAATTCAGTCTCAATATCCCCGCATCACCGGTGGTGCGACAGCAATCAATCGTGGTGAATGTCCCTGCATCCCAGAGCTTCGTGTCACTGTCGCTCAGCATCGCACCCAACTCGGCACAGAGGCGAACAAAATTGGTTGCCCTGTTCGGACCTCAAAGAGCGCCGATTTCTCCGCTGCCTCAGTCAACTCCATCCGAATTAGGGTACGATATCAGGCTAGCTGCTGGTCTGACGAAGATTGAGTTTCAAGTGGCGTCGTTGCGAGGCGCTGGGCCGGAAGGTGTCAATGGTCATGGTAGAGGGCATGAGGAGAAGAAGGATCTTGAGCGCCTTACTGTATTTTTCAGAGTGATACGATAGCTAGTTGTCGATTCGATCTTGGCTTGCACAGTCATCAATCAATATCAATGTATAATGAACCGTGCCATTGTGTCTGCACTAGGGACACAAATGAGAGAATTGGCAGGGATCGTTTTGATTGAAGTGTTATTTATTGTTGGTGCCGTAGAACATGGCTATAACGAACAGACAGTCAGATTGATACACGATGCTTCTATTTGTTGTCGTATTTATTTCAACGATAAGCGTATGATTAATACCGCTATTCCAAATCAAGACTAATCCAGGCTTCGGCTATTCTGATTGGCCATCGGCCGAGCATGTGCAGCCAACTCGGGTAAACTGTGGGGCTCTCGGGACCCAAAGAGCGAAAAGGAAAAAAAAATCAAAAATTTCCACCGCTCTTGCCTTTAATCGCCCCCCCGCCAAAATATTAAAAGATTTTAGTCCTGCACATATAATTGTCAGACGCAACCTCACTTTGATTCGGGTGTGTTTGCTCTCTAGAAGTATTCTTTCTTTCATCTTTCTCTCTTTATCCTTTTGACCGTTTTCTCTTTTCCATCATGTCTGACGAGGTCTACGAGGGTGCCATTGGCATTGACTTGGGTGAGTTTGCTCGCTGCTTCCTCGCTTGTGCGGCTGGGATGAGAATCTGCAAAATCCCACTTCGCGAAGACGAAAAGCACAGTTCGTCAAAAAGATCATCAATCGCTGACTCGTCCTAGGTACTACCTACTCTTGCGTTGCCAACTATGAGGGCGCCAATGTTGAAATCAGTACGTTCCTACCTTCCTACCCACGATTCGATTGTCCACAAGTGCAGAAATTTCTTGGGAGCGGGTTATTAACGATTGAACTTCTACAGTTGCCAACGAGCAGGGAAGCTTCACCACCCCTTCCTTCGTCTCTTTCACCGACAAGGAGCGTCTTATCGGTGAGGCCGCCAAGAACCAGGCCGCCATGAACCCCCAGAACACCATCTTCGATATCAAGTATGTCAGACAACCTTTCTCTGTGGATGGTCATGAAACAAGGCTAACATCATTCAAGGCGTCTGATTGGACGACGATTCGAGGACCCCGTCGTCAAGAAGGATATCGAGTCCTGGCCCTTCAAGGTCGTCGACCAGGGTGGAAACCCCATGGTCGAGGTCGAGTACTTGAACGAGACCAAGACCTTCTCCCCCCAGGAGATCTCCTCTATGGTTCTCACCAAGATGAAGGAGGTTGCTGAGACCAAGCTCGGCAAGAAGGTCTCCAAGGCCGTCATCACCGTCCCCGCTTACTTCAACGACAACCAGCGTCAGGCCACCAAGGACGCTGGTGCCATTGCTGGTTTGAACGTTCTCCGTATCATCAACGAGCCCACTGCTGCCGCTATTGCCTACGGTTTGGGTTCCGGAAAGTCTGACAAGGAGCGTAATGTCCTTATCTACGATCTCGGTGGTGGTACTTTCGATGTTTCCCTCCTCAACATCCAGGGTGGTGTCTTCACTGTCAAGGCTACTGCTGGTGACACTCACCTTGGTGGTCAGGATTTCGACACCAACCTTTTGGAACACTTCAAAAAGGAATTCACACGTAAAACCAAAAGTACGTGAAGCCTTTCCCTATTCAATTAATGAGAATTGACAAGCTAACGAATTCGCAGAGGGTATGTCAAAAATTCCATATGATTCCCTCGATCCGTCCCATCCGTCATATCTCTGATATATTCATTGATATCTCATGATTCGCTTTTCGTGGGGATCTCCGCTGTGGACAAATTGCTGACAGAAATTTTAGATCTTTCCAACGACCCTCGTGCTCTCCGTCGTCTCCGTACCGCTTGTGAGCGTGCCAAGCGTACTCTCTCCAACGCTACCCAGACCACTGTTGAAATTGACTCCCTCTTCGATGGTGAGGACTTCAACGCTCAGATCACTCGTGCTCGTTTCGAGGACCTTAACGCCAAGGCTTTCGCTGGCACCCTTGACCCTGTCCAACAGGTCTTGAAGGACTCTGGTATTGCCAAGACCGCCGTTGACGAGATTGTCCTCGTCGGTGGTTCTACCCGTATTCCCCGTATCCAGAAGTTGCTCAGCGATTTCTTCGACGGAAAGAAGCTCGAGAAGAGCATTAACCCTGATGAGGCTGTTGCCTACGGTGCTGCCGTCCAGGCTGGTATCCTCAGTGGAAAGGCCACCTCTGAGGAGACCTCTGACCTCCTCCTTCTTGATGTCGTTCCTCTCTCCCTCGGTGTCGCCATGGAGGGTAACATCTTCGCTCCCGTTGTTCCCCGTGGTCAAACCGTCCCCACCATCAAGAAGCGTACCTTCACCACTGTCGTCGACAACCAGCAGACCGTCCAGTTCCCTGTTTACCAGGGTGAGCGTACCAACTGCGAGGACAACACTTCTCTCGGTGAATTCACTCTCGCTCCTATCCCTCCCATGCGCGCTGGTGAGGCTGCTTTGGAGGTTGTCTTCGAGGTCGACGTCAACGGTATCCTCAAGGTTACCGCTACCGAGAAGTCTTCTGGACGCACTGCCAACATTACCATCTCCAACGCTGTTGGCAAGCTTTCCAGCACTGAGATTGAGCAGATGATCAACGGTATGTTTTCATAGTAATTCTTACTAAAGATTCAACTAATGTCTTTTACAGATGCCGCCAAATTCAAGTCCAGCGACGAGGAATTCAGCAAGAAGTTCGAGGCCCGCCAACAACTCGAATCCTACATCTCCCGTGTTGAGGAGATCATCTCCGACCCCACCATGTCCCTCAAGCTCAAGCGTGGCAACAAGGAGAAGATCGAGTCTGCTTTGAGCGACGCCATGGGCCAGCTCGAGATTGACGACTCCACTCCCGATGACTTGAAGAAGAAGGAGTTGGCTCTTAAGCGTCTCATCACCAAGGCCATGGCCACCCGCTAAATTCCTTGCTCCTCTCAAAACCAACCCCCTTTCTCCCTCCCAAGCCTCGATAAACCTACCACTCGCCCTCTTTCACGACTGATCATTTTGAAACTCCGTTTTTTTCTCTTTTGATATCCGAGAGTTTGAGGTCATTTCTTTGATACATTTGCGGGAATCCTGGAAAGGCAAAAATTTTAAAGTGCGGAATGATAATGAACCTTTTTCCTATGTCTATCTTCTCTTTTTTCCCTTTAGATGGGAAACAGGATTTAAAATTTGATGACTTTTCCAACGACTTCAAAAAAAGGAGAGCAGAGAGCAGAAGGCAGAGAGAGAGAAAAAAAAATCTGTCATAAAGTAATGATTATCCTTTTTTTCCCCTTCTCTTCTTTTTCTGCAACAAAAACGGGGTTTCTCTACCATCTAGATTGTTTTGGCGATGATTTCCTTGTTTCTCTCTCCTGTGTGATTCGAATATCTTTTTGTTTTCTATCCTTGTTACGACTTTCTATAGAATCAAAACTTTTTGTTCATTCATTTCTGATTTTGCGTATGCATAAGTAATTTTCGATGGTCTAATTTATTAATGTAGTAGTTCTAGTATACATGTCCTTCCCACACATCATGTCCCTGGTTGCTTACTCTTCAATTTCGTCCAGCCACTTGTTCCACTGGGTCGAGTATTATTACTACTAGAAGTAGTCGTAGTCGTAGTCGTTGGAGTCAGGGAAGCACGACGCATGGGTTTAGTACTAGCGGTATCATCCGCTGCATCCGTCGGGACGACTTCTGTCATCGTTGCTGTCGTCAATGAAGCCTTTCGAGTTCCATCTTCATTTTGAGCAGGAAGATTCGCAGGATTGTTCTCGCGAGGACCTTCAGCAAGATCATCCCATTCTTTCTCCTCTAGCAACTCCCATTCGGCATTGGCCATTTCGCCCAGCAGCGCTGATTTCAGTTTATCTGCTATCTTGGCTGGTGGAGGTAATTTCCAGGTCTTCATGAACTCGACGCCTTCTGAGGCGCCGAGGAAGGAGTGCGAGGTACCGTGCGAATAATGTCCTAGCATGGGGAACGATTTCGTTCTTTGGATAGTGGTTTTTGGTTGTTGTTGGTTGCCATTCTTCGGGCGAACGGCGACGGTTTCGCGGCTGGATATTGCTCTCGTTGTAGTGGTGGTGTTGGCGTTTTGGGCCGTTGTGGGTGATACCAGGAGTTGCCACATATTCTTGCCAATGTTGCAGATGTCTTCCCAGGAATCAGACCCAATGTTCAGGCCCTGTGTGCGGCAGAGCCAGGATACGTTCCAGGCTAGGAGGGAGACTCCCTCGATGAAAAGGGCATATGTGGCAGATTCTTCTTTGACTAATTTTGGAAGTGTTTTATCAACTGATAAAGGTCGAGGTCGGTGTTTGCGAGTGTCGCGCGGTTTGAATTGGGTGTATGGATGGTAGACATCGCCTAGACTATCCTGCGCGGAGGAATAGGATGCTGCTGGTGGGAAAATTGCCGGTGTTGCGTGATTACGGTGAGGTAAGATGATCTCTGCAGGCAGTCGGAGAGAAAGATAGTGGGAGATAAGTATGAGTAAATGAGAAATATTGGACAGAGCTGTGGAAATTTGCGACGGCGAGGCACCTAATATATGTCGTCAGAAAAGAAAAGAACCCTTGCAGACTTATATAACATACCATTCAAACTTTTCAAGTCGACAATCTGCACACCTCCAATATAGTATTTCTCGCTCTTTCTTCCACCTTCTCGTTTCCCAACCTCCTGCCTAAGACCGTACAAGAACGCAGCCTCGCGGCACAGGAATATCCTGGACTCAGCAGTCTTATTATGCAAAGAATGCCAAAGATGTTCTGTTCTCTTGATTCCATTCTGAATATTCGCCAAGGCAGCATTCCGTCGATCAGCGAGCTGGAAGTTTGCGGACTCTGCGTCTGAGCGGCGCTGTTTCAGCAGCAGTTTCATCTGGCGGATCTGGGCTTTTCGTTGTTCATTCTCGGCCCTCAGTGTCTCTACACAATCTCTCATCGTACGAATCCGTTCGGAGGCTCGAGCCTGTTCTGTCTGAGCTGCTTGAACATCCCATTTCGGATTTCCTTCACGGTTTGCTGGACGAGTGGTATTATTCGTACTTGCAGCTGTATTTGTAGTTGCAGTTTGTTGTTGTCGTCGTTGCACATCTGTATCTCCAGCGACCGCCGCCTCTACCTCTTTCCCTATCGATTCCTTCTCAAGTAGAACCCGGGCATTCTCATATCTGAGGTTATACAAGTAGCTCTGGGCACAAGTAGGACAGTAGAACGGCGTTCGGTTGCTGGCAGAACAGTTACATATGTTGCAACTCATTTCAAGCAGCGCTGTTAGGGTCTGCTAGATGATGTATAGTGGTTGTCGTTTCCCGTTCTTCCATGATACGTATGAGGAGGTCGACGAGGTGCGAGGGATCGATTTGACGTGTTGGCGTCAAAGAAAGTGTGATCGAGGGAGGTTAAAGAAGCCCTCATGGCTTTGAGGTAGGTAGCTGTAGGAAGAGGCGGTGTTTAAGCCATAAGAGTTGTCATATGAACGATGTATGAAAGCGGTCGTTGTGTCCGGACGAAGTTCATGTGGTTCGTAGACTCGGAGCGACATGACGGCATCAGCACAAGCGATAAAGTTGATAACAATATACGCTAGTCTCGAAAAAGCTAGTATGTTACTGTTACTAGCGGTATTTTACAAAACACCGATATCGGATATAAAATCACGTGCATCTATATACTTCAAGATGGTTTCTACAATATGACATTGGTTAAAAACCGTATTTGAGAATTTGAAATACAGAAAATATCTCATATTTTGAGAAATCGTTCAAAAACTTGAATTTAAATGGCAACATTTGTATAAGTTGTCATAATGTTCTTTAGTTGAAGTCTGTATCGGATGGAGATGTAATAAACTATCACGTGGGTGGGCTCCCGGATACTAAGGATTAGATTGATCTGATAAATATGCCAGCTAGACCAATCAGTCGCTCAACTAACTCTTTTCTGAAGAATGTTTTGTATCTCTCGATATATACATTGACGGACTTATTCGATTCACGATACTCTAATTGCGACAAAAATACATCGCATACTCCCTGTTCCGAGGTTCCGATGCGATTGAGAGATCTGCTATACTTCCGCTATCCGACAACCCAGGCGTAAGGACCCGAGGACTGTTGGCCTCTCCGCAACAGCTTCAAGGACATAGTTTTTTTGGAAAGGAAAATGCGAGTCTGTTAGCTGGTCTATTATCTCTTACGATGTTCGAAGGAATCATACAGGCGCGAGCCGGTAGGCATTTATTCACGGAGCAAATGGGAAATCTCATCTGACAAATGCATTGTATAGACGCGGATGGCTTTACGTCCTTGCTACAAGATATTCCGCTACATGCTCTAAAGTCCGAGCTCGCGCGCCGTATAGAGTCCAGAGCGTCCGGGGACGAAGAAGATGGCTCGACATGTGGTTCTGATAAAGCTGGATACTACAACACGCCAGCTCACGTTTTTGCATTGTTTCTCATTCTTATTCTCAGCACATTAGGTAAGTCTATCAATCGTCCAGGATATGCCAGTAACGTATCGACTAACCATCTCTCTCATAGCATGCTCGTTCCCAATTCTAGCGCGTCGATTTCCCGGATTACCCATCCCACGACATTTCCTCTTCTTCTCCAGACATTTCGGCACCGGCGTTCTTATAGCTACGGCGTTCGTCCATTTACTTCCTACCGCTTTCAATTCGCTATTAAATTCATGCCTCCCGCCTTTTTGGACGCACGGGTACCCAGCAATGGCCGGGTTTATAGCAATGCTATCGGTGTTTTTGGTTGTCACGGTTGAGATGTTCTTTGCTACTCAGGGCGCGGCGCATGTTCATAGCAAAGATTATGATGAACTCATTGGTGGAGTTCCCGCGAAGGATAACCGGAAGGAGCCGAAACATAGAGGGCACGATGATTATATTCATTTGTCGAATCAGGATCAAGGTACGTTCTCACCACGGGTAATGGCTGTACAAATGGGAAGTACAAAGCTGACAATCTTCAGCGGCGACAGAAAGTCTCATTCAATCCCCGACTTCTACAGGCCAAAGCGCCTCCACGAGTAACGATGATGAACTTGACATGGAAGAACTAGGCTCCTACGCAGATGACGAACCAGCCCCTACCCAACGACGCCCCAAACACGTCCGTCAAGGAAGCGAGTCCGCCGCACAACTCCAAAACCCTCAAAGACAACTCCTCCAATGCCTCCTCCTCGAAGCCGGCATCCTCTTCCACAGCATCTTCATCGGCATGGCCCTGAGCGTTGCAACAGGCACATCCTTCATCGTGCTCCTCGTGGCAATCTCCTTCCATCAAACATTCGAGGGTTTCGCACTCGGATCCCGAATCGCATCTTTAATACCAAGCCTATTCCCACCATCCTCCTTTAAACCATGGCTCATGGCCTGCGCATACGGCACAACAACACCAATCGGTCAAGCCATTGGCCTCGTTCTACACAACATGTACGATCCCGCCAGCGCCACGGGACTCATAATGGTCGGATTCACGAATGCCATCAGCAGCGGTCTACTCCTCTTCGCAGGACTTGTGGAGTTGCTGGCAGAGGACTTTTTGAGTGAAGAGAGCTATGAGACGCTCAATGGGTGGCGGAGAGTGGAAGCTTGTCTTGCTGTTTTGGGCGGGGCTATGCTTATGTCGATCGTTGGGGCTTTTGCTTAGCTGCCCGACATGCGCCTAGTGATGATGAAAGTAAGGTGTATGTATGTATGTATTTATAGTCCGGAATATGATATGTAGACTGTTATGATTGACTGGATATTTGGAATTGATTGATATCAAGCTCCCAATGGAATTTCGACATTGGAGTATACCTAGGTACATCCTATGTCATAGTAAATATATATACCGAATGATCAAGCACACAACTATATTGATATCTCTCCATGAAATCCAACAGACATAACAAAAGAAACCCGTGACTATCCTTTTAGCTCATTAAAACGCTGAATAAATGCTTCTCCTCAATTCATTACAAAAGAGACTCCAAAACAAGAGCACTGGCACCACCACCACCGTTGCAGATACCGGCACATCCAAGCTTACCGCCCTTAGCTTTGAGGACACCCAAAAGTGTGACAAGGATACGGGCACCACTGGCACCGAGGGGGTGGCCAATAGCAACAGCACCTCCGTGAATGTTCACCTTGTCTTCGGACAGATTGAGCAATTTCACGTTTGCGAGGGCAACGACACTGAAAGCTTCGTTGATCTCGAAGGCGTCAATCTGGTCTTGAGTGACACCGGCCTTCTTGAGGGCCTTGGGAATGGCGAGAGCGGGGGATGTGGTGAATTTGCTGGGTTGTTGGGCGGCGTCCGCAAAGCCGAGGATCTTAGCGATGGGCTTGAGGTTGAGTTCTTTCAATTTGGCTTCGGAGACGAGGACGACGGCGGCAGCACCATCGTTGAGGGGGGAGGAGTTGGGAGCGGTGACGGTACCGGATCCGGGGATGAAAGCGGGTTTGATCGCTCGGAGTTTATCAGGGTTGAGCTACACGAGTCAGTTTCTGTAACCTCTCATGTAAGTGTATAAGGGACTTACGTTCTTGGGCTCCTCGTCCTGAGAGACGGTAACACCAGGCTTACCCCTGAAGCCGGGCAACTCAATAGGAACAATCTCAGCATTGAGCTCACCACTCTTCTGAGCGGCCTGAGCTTTCTGGTAAGAACGAATGGCATATTCATCCTGTTGCTCACGGTTGAAGCCGTGGTCCTGGGCACACTCCTCGGCAGAAAGACCCATGAGTTCCTGCTTGTATGCATCGGTAAGACCATCCTTCATGATACCGTCGACCAAGTTCTGGTGGCCGTATTTGGCACCGTTACGGAGAGTGGGAAGGTAGTGAGGTGTGTTGGACATGGACTCCATGCCACCGGCGACGACGATATCGGCACCGCCAGTTTGGATGTGCTGGACTCCGAGCATGACGGCCTTCAAGCCGGAGGCGCAAACTTTGTTCACGGTTGTGCATACTGTGGAATCTTGAAGACCGGCACCGAGGGCGGCTTGTCTGGCGGGGTTCTGTCCAACACTATCAAGAGTTGTCAGTTCCTGTAAAAAAAAAGGAAGGGTGGCTGGGATATTTACTTGGCAGAGAGCACATTTCCGAAGAAAACTTCCTCGACATCAGCGGCGTTCACACCCTCGGCCCTCTCCAAAGCTCCTTTGATAGCATGGGAACCGAGCTGGGTGGCAGTCACGGAGGACAATGAGCTATAAGAGAAAAAGCATGCCAAATTAGCATATATTCTGCAATTTGAACCTCGTCTAAGCACTGAAGAGAGCAATTGAGTACTTACCCAAGGAATGAGCCCACCGGGGTACGGGCAGCAGAGACGATGTAGACAGGGGGGAGAGACATGGCCGCGAATGTGATAAGTGCGGGGTGAAATTTATAGAAGATGAAGAAAGAAGCTTTAGGCCGAGGACGCAATTAAGATTATTGTAAAGGATGTATAGAACAAGAGATCTTCTTTCTCAAGCTCAGATTCGAACAAGGAGTTTTTGAAAAGTGTGGAGAGTAGAGGGAGTGACAGTCGAAAGGAAGGACCGTTCTTATATTCTTTATCGGAAGGAATCGACTGATGCGCCCAAACGGCTAGCCTGTATTAGAGTACGATCAAAACGTAATATTACTACAATACATTGAAATCAAATTACCTATATATTGCGGCGAATTTGCTATAGAAAAAGACTTGATATACAGCCTGAGTACGGTATTTTTGCTCCGGTCTTCACGGTAATTGGACAGGCGAGCGGAGATCGGTCAACAGCGACTCGGGAATAGCGAAGGGTAGTCTGAATTATACAGCGCAGAAATCAGTATCATATCACTAATCGGTCCAGAGTGCCCCCAAGAGGGAGTATATGGTGCTAGGCAACATGTTTTGAGCAATGGGCCAATTCCTTTTGGCCGAACAATGTGTACTGTGTAGATTTGATCACATACAATCGGTCCTAAGTAGTATAACTAACTAACAGAAGATTAATATCAGGTTAGATAACTTATTGTGGATATGAATATGGAGAGTACTCCTGATCTATCTTGATCGAACAGGCTATCAAATCATAGTTACTCTTATTGCTATATGAATTACGTTCTCAAGATACAGATTCAGACCTTAGACGGTCTCTTCATCACTCAATTGACATAGATATAGATCTGGGGAGTCGCTCTCCAAATTCTACTTACTGTAGTTGCCGCATTATGCTCGTACGTAATTGTGTTTCGATAATACCACAATACAATACACCCACCGCCTGCCTAATCAAGCCCATAGCTCAGAATTATTATCAGTTTGCACGTTTTGCGCTTCGAGATCTAATCTGTGAGAGTTGTTGGAGCTGGTCATTACAACGCTGCTCATATATCAGACGCCATGGATGACCTTTACGATGAGTATGTTTTTCTCCCTAGCATGAAATCAAATTCTTCGAATTTTATTTGCGAGCTAAGCTAATATGTGCCTACAGGTTCGGTAACTACATTGGCGAAGGCGGATTGTCTGAAGAGTCAGAAGCTGGAGATGTCCCTGCAACCGGCTATGTCTACGAAGACATCGAGGAAGAGGAGGAGGAGGTCGAGCCAGCCGACCAGTTGATGGAAGTCGATGGTAGGTTTATGAGAAGAAAAGCTCACGCGACAGAAGAACTTACAAATTTCGCAGAAGGTCCATCGAATGCGGTCGTTTTGCACGAAGACAAACAATATTACCCCAGCGCCCAGCAAGTATACGGAGCCGACGTCGAGACTCTGGTTCAAGAAGAAGATGCGCAACCACTCACAGAACCAATCATCAATCCGGTAACGCAAAAGAAATTCTCGTTAGAGGAAGCCGATCTTCCTCCCGTTTTCTACTCGAGAGAGTTTATGGCGGATTTGCTCAACTACCCAGACCAAATCAGGAATATTGCGGTCGCGGGTCATTTACACCATGGAAAGACGGCGTTAATGGACATGTTGGTTATGCAGACACACGACATCAACGAGAGGCTGGAGCAACGTACAGGCAAGAAGCGAGACGAACAGTTGCGATACACTGATGTGCATTTTCTCGAACGCGAACGGCAGTTGTCTATCAAATCGGCGCCGATGTCTCTCGTTTTACAAGGAACGAAGGGAAAGTCGTATTTGTTCAACATTCTAGACACACCAGGTCATGTCAACTTTGTCGACGAGGTCGCAGCCTCTCTGCGCTTAGCGGATGGTGTCGTGCTAGTTGTGGACGTCGTCGAGGGCGTCCAGGCAAATACAGAGCAAATCATCAAATATGCTGTCTTGGAGGATCTGCCAATGACCCTGGTGGTCAACAAGGTCGACAGATTAATTCTCGAACTCAAACTGCCACCCAACGATGCGTACTTCAAGTTGAAACACGTTATCGAACAAGTCAACTCTATCATTGAGAATGTCATTCCAGGAAGGGGAGAAAGCCGACGGCTGAGTCCGGAGAAAGGAAATGTCGCTTTCGCGTGCAGCTCGATGAACTGGTGCTTTACTTTGGAGTCATTTGCCAAGATGTACGCTGAGCGTCATTCCAAGCTCGATGGCGCGGAGTTTGCAAAACGATTGTGGGGAGACATTTTCTACAACCCTCGAAGCCGCAAATTCACGCGAAAAGGAGTTGAAGAAGGATCTAAGCGATCGTTTGTCAACTTTGTCCTTGAACCCGTTTACAAGCTCTATTCGCACACGATAAGCGAAAGTCCAGAAGATTTGAAAGAAACGTTGGCGAGCTTGGACATTTACCTCAAACCATCTCAGCTTAAACTGGACGCAAAAGTGCTTCTGAGTATAGTCTGCGAGAAATTTTTTGGTCCAGCCACCGGGTTTGTCGATATGTGTGTGCAGCATATACCATCTGCCGTGGAGGGAGCATCACGAAAGTTGGAACACTACTACACTGGACCTCTGGATACACACGTTGCGCAGTCGATGTTGAGGTGTGATTCAGAGGGGCCACTCGTTATTCAAGTCACCAAGCTTTTTAATAGCTCTGATGCTTCCAAATTCGACGCCTTTGGTAGAGTCATGAGTGGTGTTGCCCGACCTGGACAGCCCGTTAGGGTACTTGGGGAGGGCTATTCTCTTGATGATGAGGAAGACATGGTTAATGCAACTATATCTGATACGTGGATTGCCAATTCGCGGTATAACCTCCCCACTGACGGTGTCCCTGCTGGTAACTGGGTGTTACTTGGTGGCGTGGACAACTCGATCATGAAGACTGCCACGCTCGTTGCGCCAAAATTCGAGAACGATGAAGATGCTTATATTTTCAAACCAATCCGCCATATGACTGAATCTGTGTTCAAGGTTGCTGTGGAGCCTATCAACCCGTCTGAATTGCCCAAGATGTTGGATGGTCTCCGTAAAATCAACAAGAGCTACCCTTTGATATCTACCAAAGTGGAAGAATCCGGCGAGCATGTCATTCTAGGTACGGGAGAACTCTACATGGATTGTGTGCTTCATGACCTCCGCAGACTATATGCAGAGATGGAATTGAAGGTGTCCGACCCAGTGACTAGATTCTGCGAGACTGTGGTGGAAACATCTGCAATCATGTGTTACTCTATCACACCGAATAAGAAAAATAAGGTGACCATGATTGCCGAGCCGTTGGATGACGGTATCGCAGAAGACATCGAGAGCGGCCGTGTTCGCATCAAGGACCCTATTCGAAAAGTGGCCAAATTCTTCGAGGAGAAATACGAGTGGGATAAATTGGCAGCACGCAGTATCTGGGCGTTTGGTCCAGAGGAGAATGGGCCTAATATATTGCAGGATGATACGCTGCCGTCACAGGTGGATAAGAAGCTTCTTGGAACTGTCCGTGATTCTATTGTTCAAGGCTTCAGTTGGGGGACGAGGGAGGGTCCTTTATGTGAAGAACGTAAGTCTTCTTACCACCGACCCTACTTCATAAACACGCACTGACTTGAGAACAGCTATTCGAAACACCAAGTTCAGACTCACAGACATCTCCCTCGCTGACCAAGCGATCTACCGTGGCGGAGGACAAGTCATCCCCACCACCCGTCGCGCAGTCTACTCATCCTTCCTCATGGCATCCCCTCGATTAATGGAACCCGTATATGCATGCGAGATGCTCGGTCCCGCCGA
Source organism: Talaromyces verruculosus (assembly GCA_038993655.1). Classification (NCBI taxonomy): domain Eukaryota; kingdom Fungi; phylum Ascomycota; class Eurotiomycetes; order Eurotiales; family Trichocomaceae; genus Talaromyces; species Talaromyces verruculosus. The sequence continues at coordinate 62,700 of JBBVQN010000064.1, forward strand.
CGCCGTCGCCTCTGTATACACAGTTCTATCCCGACGACGAGGTCACGTCCTCTCCGACGGACCCGTAGCAGGCACACCCCTCTACTCGGTCCGCGGTCTCATCCCCGTCATCGACTCCTTCGGCTTCGAGACAGATCTCCGTATCCACACTCAGGGTCAGGCAACTTTGAGTCTGGTCTTTGATAAATGGAGCGTTGTACCCGGTGACCCCCTCGACCGCGAAGTCAAGCTTCGACCATTGGAGATGGCGAGCGCGCAGGCTATTGCGAGAGATTTTGTGCTCAAGACGAGAAGACGTAAAGGTCTGGCGGAGGATGTAACGGTTAGCAAATTCTTGGAACCTGAATTGTGGCGCGGACTCAAGGATAGCGGTGTACTTGAGGGGTAGTTTTTTTCCCTTGTCAGAAAGCATCATGAATGATATCAAATATAATGTATGATTAGATTTAGTTGGCGTCAGGTCGGATGTGGTCAATCAATGCATTTACATTGCAATCATCAATCTATAGACATGATACAATTACATCGCCCTTATATAAACTAACCGCAAATTAGGTACACGTCTCCAACATCTTCCCAATAACTCCCATAAGCGTCCCATTCTCCAACGCCGCCGCAACCCTCTCCTTATCCGCAAGCTGCTTATTCACTTCCTCCGCCGTACTGTGCGTGCCCTCTTTGATGCGCACATCAACCCTGAACCGAGACGGCAAGGACTGCTCAAGACGAACACGAACACCGAGTCCGATTACGGTTGCTAGACTGCAGTGCGTGATTGTGGGTGTGATGAGGACGGTGACTGTGCGGAGAGGTGAGGATGGGTTTGCTGGTAAGGAAGGTGAGATGGCGATGTCGGGTAGAGAGACGACGGCCAGGGAGCCGAGGGATATAGGGTGTTCGGGGTCGGAGATTGTTGAAACTAGGTCTATATATTCCTATCAGTATATGCATCCAGAGGCAAGAGGGAGGTTGAAGCGGGGTGATGACATACCATATATCTCCTGCTCATCAATCGGTTCCTCATATACATTCTCATCGTCATCGTTATCCTCACTCTCGGATTCACTGCTGCTATACGACGAGCGAAGAGCGAATGGATCTGTTAATTCAGAGAGTGCGAGATCGTTGTAGAAGACCGTCCCCTCGTAATATTCCTGTCCCGCCACCAGGGCATTTTTGGGCTTGGATGATTTGCGCTGGCGGGTTGGGAGATCGGTCGTGTTGAGGATTGTCGGGTTTGCGTTTTGCATTTCTGCCATACTGTCTGGTTCTGTGGAACGTTTCAATTATGTTGATAATACGATTGATGGTGGTGTTTGACTCTGTTGAGGCGTAGGTGTGATTGCCGTGATCGGCGCGATAAGATTTTTGATCGATTAATTACCGTATTGTAATATTACAGTATTGCGCACGGATGGAGTCTGGATAAGCTTACTTTTTCCGGTGTTCGTTTCTGTCTGGTTTCCCCGCCATTCGGTATCAGCGTGTATCATCTGGTCTCACAGGTACCTTGGCTGACAATTTACGCTTGAGAGTACTTGGGATAGCAACTACGTACAACAAAGGCATTGTTAATTCTCCGAATATGGCGCTATCGTAGATGATCGACCAGAGAATCTAAATATACATTGTAGAATACGTACTAGAATATGTCAGTTCACACCGCATGTTCAATTTAATCCACTTCCCGACACCCAGTTGAATGGTGAACCAGGCACAAACTCGCTAACAAAGCTAAACAGCCTAAACTTCTAGCCTCATGATTAGCATTGCATAACCATGCTAACTTACTGCGACATGATGGTACCTCCTCATCCACACAACGCTCTAGCTAGACGAAGGACTCCGCAATGAGTTAGACTGGCTCATGCGGCCCGCTTACTCCGTATTCGCTCCTGAAATCAAACAGACCGTCATTTGACTTTTGCGGTAGTTACAGACGAGTTTCTAACTTTCTGTTAGCATTTGAGAGTTGAGACGAACAGGATGGACTGCAGGGTGCGTATTCGATGACCAGTGAACACGTCCGAGCCCAGCCTGTAGGCTGTTGGTTGGGTGGAGAACTGCGACAATCATTAATATGGACGCTGGAGCAATCCCAGCACGACGATTGGACCGCCAGTGGACTATTTGACACAGGAGGGTCGTCCTAGCTCGATGCGTCGCATACATAGCACACCTAATAATCTGTTCGTTAGGTGGTTGCTGTTACTAGCAGATGCGGTAGACGTACTAGTATGTAGCAGCCGTGCTGGCTGGCTTCCTCCTTCCTGATCTCGCAGTCCCCCACTCTGTGACCCGGCCTGCATCAGACAGACCTCTGCGCGACCTCAATTTCATCATCTCTCCTCACTACTCACCTCAACACCATTGAGAATGATTCTTCTTACTCGATCATCCATCCGAAGATCTGCACATTCTTCCCTAATATACCAATTGCATCCCGTATATATTTATAACCATCCGCATCTTCCCATCTAATCTGATCCGAGCCGTCGGTCGCATTCGACTCGCTAACTCCATAAGCGCCCACGCTACCCATTTCGCACCTCCAGCAGATCCCTCCCTCCCCCGCATAGGCCTATGCTCTGATGGCCGGCCTATTTCGAATCCATCGACCTTGTATATCTACGTGATTGATTTGCTTCGTTTTATTTATCCACCTGCGTCGCCATCCGTTGCCGTTGTCATCGTACAATAACGCGCCATTTTGTGTTTGAAACCGGGTTGCCGCGGACAGGAAAGAGGATATTGCCACAACCACTTCCCACATTACTCAGCGGCGGCGGAGTGTTTTCTCACCTTCGAATCGAGAGACACTGTTATTACATAGTTTTTTTTTTGCGCTCCGTTATATACTTCCATCGCCAATATAGAAGCTCTTCGACCTCACGATTGATACGATTCGACGATTCGCTCTTGGTTCAACCCCGCTTGTTTCGCGCATGATTTTCGACGACTGCCACGATCGAGTATAAGAAGAGCATTGTTTTGTCGAGGATAGAAATAACAACGGACGCCATTCTATAATTTCCTGCCGTATATACGAATTAATGTCTTGATCTCACGGTGCTACGAGGTACGAACTGCCACGAAAGCATTCCCGAAAATCCTCAACTCCGCCGAATAGAGTTTCAGTCGAGATCCCGAGGTTGATCGTGCAACTCAGGCTAGATATCAGAACGCGCGGTTTTTTCTCGCTTTTCATGCTGTTCAATGATAATATATGATACGATATGCAACAATATAGCTTTACTCCTCCAACTGGTCCCCCGCGGGAGGGACAGAAAAGTGAGATCAAGCGTCCACCGTGTTGATGACATCTATGGACTAACATATCTAGATTATGTCTTTGTCGATGAGCACAACAGACACAAGAGGCTCAAAGGTATGCACCATTGATTGCGACACAATATGCTTTCAAGACTAACACATAACCAGTAATGCGCGCCTGTAATGGCTGCCGAAAGAGAAAGATCAAATGCGACGCTGCCACAACAAACACATGGCCCTGCACAGCATGCCTTAGGCTGAAACTAGTCTGCGTGCCTCCAACAATAGGCCAGGATGGCGAACAGATTGGTTCGGCGCAAGGTGTCGAGGCAGAGCAAGCCGGATATTCAGACCATACAAATCAACAGCAGACTATCCCGCAGCACGAATTGATGCAGCCTAATTACGTTCCCGACGACCCTTCATTCGCCAACAATATGCCGCCATATGGAATGTATTCGTCCTATATCCCACAGAATCATGGCATGTATGCACCGGCACAGGCGCCTGAAATCGCAGTCACTCAACATCCTTACTCGAATCAATATTATCAAATGGCCGCGCCTCAACCGCTTCCGAGTGCAGATAGCGGTGTGTTTGTCGAACCAGAACAGTCAACTGCCGAGGAGCTCAGCGAAGCACTCGGTGAGCTTAGAATTGATGTTTCAGGGATAGGTAGGTTCATTCATGTATGGCAGCTAAGCAATCATGCTGACGCAAGTAGCACCTTATATTCGACAACAGCGAAAAGGATTGTCAGAACCTGAAGCTCCTGTTCAAGACGAAGACGAAGATCTTCCTCCCCTGAGCACGGGTGCTGGATCGACGATCAGAATCCCACCAGAATTGATGCCTCCGAACGAAGAGGTTATGGAGTATTTCAAGATCTTCTTTCAAGACATTCACCCATACGTGCCTGTCATCCACCGTTCACATTTGTATAACCAGTGGCGCAATGACCGTTCCTCAATATCCCCGTTACTGTTGGAGGCATTATTTGCGTGCGCCGGCAAAATGTCCGATGACCCTGCTCAGGGTGCCCAATGGCTTGCGCTTGCTACTCGTAAGTACTTCAATCGACTCTCTTGACAACCCACTAACGACAGATAGGACACGAGTCGAGTTTCATGGACGTCCCTCGTCTGAGCACGATACAAGCTCTACTCTTGTTGCTGAAAGCACGAGAGTCGAATCCCAAAAAGGGTTATTACTACCGTTCCTGGCAGACAATCAAGACGGCGATTTCCATGTCCAAGGATCTGGAGCTCCATGAACACTATGCCACTCACCAAGAAGGAATATCATGCGGCCTTGATCCTGTAGAGTGTCTGATCCAGACGAGAGTTTGGCAGACATTGTTGGTTGTTGAAGTGATGGTTGGAGGACCCCAAGGTTTGTCTTTATTCATCCTGTTTACCAGGTCTAACTGCGTGAAATGCTAACTCGTGATTAGGTCGCTCGGACTACGAAGTAGACCCACAGACAGTTGATATGCGGCCACAACTCGACACTGTGGATGTTGATCAGTTTGAAACTGATCGTTCCCGGCAGTTTTCTTATTTTGTGAAAAATGCATACCACATTCGTATCTATACGGAACTATATCACAAAATTAAGAAACAAAAAGACTGGGCCACTCAACCTCGATTCACTCAGAACAATCCGGTTTTCAGCGACTGGTATCGAAGCCTACCACAGGATCTTCAGGTTACGTACCCCGAAGATGGTTCTCCGCCGTGGCTCCCGTCGCATTTTGTCGGAAATATGCACACACACTATCACTTGGCTATCATAATGGTCCATCGTCCACAACTAGTGGCATCCAAGTTCGGTGCAGCCGATGGGGGTTGGAGGAAACACATGCAATTATGCTATTCTTCTGCAAAATGCCTGTGTCGACTGCAAGAAGCAATCATTTCTCGTTTCACACTACAAGGTCTCCGTTTCATGCAGCGAGGCATCAATTTTACTGTTTATGCTATCCTGACATGCACGATGTTGCATCTAGTGAGTTTTTTCTGATGTTTATGTGTGAGTAAGGGACTAACAGTGTCAAGGTCGCAATAACATCTCCAGACCCCGAATTCTACACAGATGCGCGTGATTACTTTACTCGGCATATGCGGATATTGGAAAAATGCTCCGAGACATGGCCACTTCCTGAGATTGAAGCTCAAATTGAATCCTTGAGGCAGGCTTTTTCTGCTGATACCTCTCGGCCGTTCGAACTCAGGGCATCTTTCCCATATGGCAGTCCATCCGAACAATACAACTCCAGTCCTCCTCCCGCCATTGAAACCCAATACAATCAATATGGGCAGCCGAGTCCTCATCGACTAGGATATCATTCGCATTCTGCGACACCACCTACAGGCGCGGATGATTCAAAATCCGATACTTCTCAGCCAACCGGCATGAGCATGCTTCAGAGCCATATGGCCAATCCACAAATGGGTGTCCCGCTTGTGGACCAGGAAAGCTGGGACCCCACTCGAATTTTCACGTAAGATTTTGCAGTCTGTTATATACAAGTCATAATGCTAACAACAGTGCAGTTCTTGGAATATAGCATTCCCTGTCGATACAGCGAGCGTACCCTCAAACTCCCCTCAGATACCATTCTCAGCCCAAGGCCAACCGATGACTGCAGATGGTGTGCCAGTCCAATATCGGATGCAGTACACGCCGCCCGGAAACAAAGTAGTTCCCATGGATATGCAAGCTATGCCTCAGGCGGCCTATGAACCTCAGCCTATTCAGCCTATCCAGCCTATCATGACGGCCCGAGACTGGCAGCAGAGTGTTGCGAGTGTCTATGATCCGCATGGCATCAAACGCAGATGGAATCATTCTGTGGACATGACAAATTACAATGCCAAGCGATCAAGATAGATTGGACTCTATGGAACTATACGGCGCAGGTTTCGCCTACATGAAGATCTATTTCGCAAGAGGTACGAATACTCGTCCTCGACTGGTTGTTTGCGTCATATACCCAAAGTTATTCGAACATGATCTTGTTTGTACATTAAATCTCCTTTCACAAATCCTGCCCTTTTGCGTATCTTTGACGTGTGTGTGTGTATGAGTTATTGAGCGATACCCATGAATGTATTTACACGGTGTGTGGCGTGACGGGTGCGGTTGGTGGTACCAACTAAGTAATGATAAGCTGGTTGTTGTGTTCGTTGTTTTTGACTGTATATCGTAGTTGCGTAATCGATATTCGTAGATCGTTTGCATATGCTCGACGATTGGCGATGGTAGCGCCTCCACAAATGAAACAATCATTTGTCCCGTCATGATACACGCGCCGCAAGTAGATCTCCAGAACCTTCGAAGATCAACCAATGTGACATACTCTTAGAGAAGCCTCAGAGGATAAAGAGAAAGATCAAGTCCTCCTCCCAACCCCAATCCTCTCATCCCTCGATCTCACAATCCTCGCCTTATCGCCAGGTAAAGGCTTCAACTCATCATTAGGATCATATTTCTTGCCCGACGTATTGAGCGTAGATTCCGATCGGGCGTCCCCCTCGCCTCCGCCTTCAGCGTTGAGTTTGTTGGCTGCTTCTTGCTCTAGTTTTTGGAGTCGCTCCTCTTCGAATGCGATTAGGTCTTCTGGGGTGATTGTTATGGCTGTTGGCTTGCGGCGGAGCATTTTTCCTGTTTAGAAGAATTCAATTGATATTGGGGGTATTTATAAGCAGTTCCTTTGTGTAGAAATGATATTTTATAGCAAGTAGATGGCATGAAAGGAGGGGAATGAAATGATCGTTGTTTACCGGCCTTATTCGGAGCGGATCACATGACCAAATTTCCAGAGAACTTTACAATTATCCGCTCAACTTCTGCTGTATCTCCCCGTCTCGGGTTGAATTCAGCAATTGAGTTCCAACATCACAATGGAACGAATGGTTCGCTCACATACTCTACGGACAGTCTACTGTTCGTCATTACACGCTCAAAAAGCGAGCAATGCCAACATCCGTTTGACAACACGGACATTCTCGGCCATCACCTCGCACCAAAATGAAGCCGACTCGAATCCATCACCTGTGAGAAAGGTATCCATGCCTTCTCGCCCACGACCAATCGATGCACGATCCCTCGGCGCAAGACGTGTTGCTCCTGACCAGGCGAATATTTTTCGAGCACCCCAACTACGACTCAAGCGTGGCACATTCATTCGTGGCCGACCCGGAGCCGCAGGAGGAGCAAGAGGAGGAGCAGCGGCAGGAAGAACAAATGCCAAAGCCCGTGGAGCCGGTGCAGCAGGCGCCAGACGTCGACGCCGTAGACGTGATGACGACGAAGACCCCAGCGAAGCAGGTCGCGAAGCCGATCTGGATGCTGTGTTTAAAGAAGTGCAAGACGCCAAAAAGCCCAAGACTGTGCGGTACACGCCCGTAACCTACGATGCGGCTGCTCTCAAGGATACGTGGCCATCTCTGCCTACGGGGACGACCGGATCTACAGGTACTGTCGTGGAGCGATTGAACGTGATGAGTCGTCGGTACGGACATGGCTACGTCTCACCACAGGAACTAGCCAAACGACTCTTCGACGGCGAACGAGTCTTCTTCAGCAGCGAAGAAGAGAAGAAAACCGTCATGGAAGAAGTCACCCGCCTAGCACAGGACCGCGCCGATAAATTGAGCCAACGCAAAGGTGACGTGATCGAACCCGAAGATTCGAGCTTTGCGTCCATCAAGGATGAGGAAAGGAAAGCTCTTGTGGGACAGATTGTGCGCGGCGAGTATGAAGGTTGGCAGAAGGGGACTGTGCGTCATCCAGTGTTGGATGAGGTGCAGAGACAGCTTTATAATAACGAGACTTATCGCCTGGCGGGGAAGCAGGCGGAGTTTATGAGCAAGTTTCAATCGTTACTTGCTTCGGCGCAGCGTGCCAAACGGACGACGCCTTGATCTTATGTCTTCTGATTTGAAAATGTAGTATACTGTGTTTTTCATTTTTCTTGCATAATGTACAATAGATTTTACAAAATCTTCTTTTTCTTGGCTCAAAGGTTTCTAGGCTTGCTCCATCCCCTTCCTAGCAGCTTCAAACGTATCCTTGACATCCTTCTGCGCCTTCTCAACCAACTTCTCCATCTGATCATGCGCTTTCCGAATATCATCCGGTCGTGCTTCTTTGCGTTTCTGCATGTCCTGTAATTTCTTGTGGATGGCTGCGCGCGCACTTCGCACCGCAGCCGCGGCTTTGTCCATTGCCCCCTTGGCTGCTTTTATGGCTTGGTCGCGCGATTCTTTGGTTGGTGGTGGGATGGGCACGTTGAGTTGGAGGGCGTTGTGGGCGTCGGGTTGGGGGGTGAGGGAGAGGTTGGACGAGATTATGGCTGAGTTGACTGGTTTGATGAGCTATGAACATCGTCAGTTCGAACATCCCAAATTTGTACGTAGTGATGGGTTTTTTCAACAGCGCAGAGAGGGAGACGTACATCCTCTTCACCAACGATAATAGCAACAGCCCTTCCACCCTTGGGCACCACCTGCGCTACCTCACTCAATCGAACCGTCTCATTGCTCCCCTTGACTAGATTCACGCGCAATTGCTCAATGACTTCGGGGTTGAGTCGGCCGCCGCCGCCTGATCGGAGTTTTTGGAGGTCTTCTTTTAATCGTGTCAGAGCGTCTGAGATGCCGGTTTGTAGTTGTGTGAAATCAAAGGGGTCTGCTCCTCCGGCTCCCCCAGCTCCTCCGGATGTGGATGCGGCGGGGGAAGAGTCGGCGTCGTCGTTGCGTTTGTTTTTGTCTTTTTTCTTGCTTAGGATGGCGGAGGTTGTGAAGGTGTGTCGTTGTAGTGTGTTTGGGCTGCGGGGAGTTGTTGACGATGGCGTTTGGTATTGGGAGGTAGTTTGATTAATGGCAATGCTGTATTGGGGTCTGGTGATTGTGGAAATCGGACGATATAGACATTTTGATGTCTTTGTTGAGGTTGAAATGCATCTTCTTGTTGCGAGCGACATTTTGCGATTGACTTTCGAGGATTTTCAATTCGAGTAGAATATAGCTTGCTTATACTCGAAGGACTTCGAATTCGATATATCAAAGTAGAATTGAGCGTCCGTATAGATGCGACTTTTGCACTCCGTCTCAAGTTGAATGTGCTGAAGTGAGGTGGTTCAAGTGAAGCTTGTGACATCGGTAAAGATGACTTCCGCGGAATACGGTGTCAATACGCAATTATTTACAAACAGCGTAAACTATTTCAACTTCTCAGATCTTTGTTTACTTTCAACTACAACAACATCTTGATATTTCGGTTCTCGATCTCTCGTTTTTGGAAGAAGCACTGTCTACGCTATTCGCATATATATGCATTTCCCGACAGAAAGAATACACTATGACCTCCAAGCACCCTTCACAACCGGCAGCCAAAGGCGGCTTTGGTGACTTGTCGCTACAGCCCGAAGATCTTCAGAAATGCAGCTGGGATCAGCTCCTGGAAATGTTTTCCAGCGCATTAAAGGAACATGAACAGCTTGACAAGGATCTTCAGCATCAGACGATGGAATTACTCAAGGTAATTGACCGATGTCTTGTCCTGCAATGCGCACTGATTGACGGTTTTTTGGTCATAGGTTTTCGAGATATGGACACAGGTGACTGTTTCTCGTGACGAGGATCGATCTTACAAAAGGTATAGTAGATCTACAACAGTTCTATCTAGGAGCTGAATTGTATCTGACTGTCAGCAGATTCCAGACACGAATGCAACACGTCCAGAATTCTGAGCGGGAGCTAGAAGAGAAGAAAGAACACTGTAAGCCAATTTCTATTTTTGAGAACTAAATCCGACAAAACATACTCATCTACTTGCTCAGATGCAAACGTTGTCAAAGCATTCGAGAGCGCGCTGGCGCTGCTCAAATAGCTTGTTGGAGCTTGTGTGGGGCAGGCGTCAACTCCATCTCTTCTCAACTACCTCAACATCAACCGGACAACCTCATCGAATAGTCAGTCGTCATGGCTGACGTCCCTCATAGCGAGGATAAGCGCTTATTAGAACGGCTAAATGCGCTGAAGCCGTCTACAGTGCAACTTGAACGTCAAAGGTGCGCCGTCTTCCGACATACCAATTACACTGAAGTCAATTACTGACTGCTCAGATAAAAAGAAATGTGGTTCTGAACACTACATCGCCTCTAGACCCATTTCCAGGGGTTGAAAATTCCAGCGCTTTAGGACCTGCAGCGACGTCTAGGTCGAAACTAGATACCTTGTCGACAGGATCCTTGTTTGCAGAAGATGATATCATAGCGCCTGAAGCGTTGTTGGATGGAGATGCGATTGAGGATTTACTCGCAAGTTTGGGGGATAGCAATAATGAAATATCAGAGACTACGACGACGCAGTTTGAGGATAGACCAGGGATTGAGGAAAGTCAGACACGAGATCTTCTCGCCAATGCATACGGGTTCGTTCAACAGACTTCTACAACGGAACCTGAACCAAGCATTGATATATCACCTCAGACCAGTCTCAAAAGGAGAAAAGAAGACGATATACCCGACTTCCTAAAAGAAATCGACAGTAGCGAAGACGAATCCGACTCCGACGAAGAGAAAGACGAAGCAGAAACCGCCAAATATGTCGAGAATCTCCTGAAAGAGATCGCAGAGAATCCACCTCCTACATCACCTCCAGAAGACAGCAGCACCCCTCCTCCCAAAGAAGACGTTGATGGCGATGAAGATAATCTATCATTCCGCCTAGCAGCGCTCTCCCTCCCATCAGCACCAAACACTAAACCTGGGGACCGGCCCAAACAAAACAATGACGAAACGCCGGACTGCTGTTGCATATGCTACGATACTGCGAAACTAAAATGTCTGGATTGTGAAGGGGATCAATTGTTTTGTGTTCGGTGTTGGTGGGAGATGCATATGGATGGTGATGGGGATTCGGGGCATAAGGCTGTCAAGTTCGAGGGACGGTCGTAGTCATTCTGTCATTACTATCTTATGATCGAGAAAGCATACATCATATACACGTTCCGATGAAACCAATAAATACACCCGAAAAATCAGAATCCAAAATGTCATCATTATACATGTCAAAGACAAGCTAAGCAGAGTCTTCTCCTCGAATATCTTGCCACGTCGCATTGAATCGTCGTCCCGTACTGGCCAACAGGCCTTCCTCTTCCGCCTCCTCGGCATCTTCATCGATCTGACGCTCGTCGAGTTTCGGTGTACGGAACAATGAGGCCACGAGGATGATCAGATACAGACCTAATACAACATCGTGAGCATTTTCTCGGAATAGGAATGGAAATAAAAATCATACCTAGAAAAGCGAATTGAGCCCAGAAAATAATGACTCCGAAGTACGGAAAGTTCAATGTAACTCTGTTGAAGAATGTGCTGACTACACTCGGCGTGCAGACTTCTTTGGCGGCTGGGTTATCGGCTAGTTCTGTGCATGGCTTGATGAGGTCCTTGTCCTTGTCCTTGTCATCAGAGCAATCGGGTTGTGCGCCGGGGTGAGAGGTTGGTTTATCGCAGAATGTCTGTGGTCCGAATGTTGCGTATTGAGGTGCAACGATCATTGACATGGAATAGTTGAGGGCGAGAGTGACCAATGTCAACATCACAGTTGCCAGTAATAGTGCTTGTGGTGAAGTATGGCCCTTGCGGATTTGGAAGATTCTAATCCAGAGGAACCGGATGCCAACAGTCGCGATACCGACAACAGAACTGCTGAAAAATAGTAACACAATGAATGCGAATAGGACGTAGTCTACCGGAAAGACACGCGCCGAGCGTACAAAGATCCAGTTGATAGGATTAAAGACATTGATATGTCCCAGAATGTATCCACAGTTTTGCTTGCATATCGAGTTCTTGGCCTTGTCAATTGCTGTAAGAAGCATAGAGACCCAGATAAAGATCGCGACGACGAGCAGCAAGATTCCTCCTAGGAGCTTAAAAGGTCGAAATACCGCCTCGATCTTAAACCATGCCCGGATCAACCAGCTGCGTCCTTCGCCCTGTGCTTCCTCGATCAAGCGTTGTCTCCTGATCAGTGTTCTTTCTTCTCGCACCAAGCCATCTAGTTCCCTGCGGTCTTTGGATGATAATTGATCCGAGTCTCCTCCGCATCGGGCATTCAATTGACGCTGACGTTCGCGGTTGCTCTCGAGTTGCGATGCAGTGTTTGCTCTGAGCGTTGGATTGGAGATTGACGGCGCAGTCTTGATAAGTGTGATGGGTAGGAATGCGAAGCCAACTGAAGTATAGACGACGTAAAGAAGGGTTCCCAGCGTGAGGAGTATACCCAATGCGAAGGTAAGTGCTCTCTCGCCATCTGTCCAAGTTAGTACAATATTCCCTTATTTCTGCTCATGGCAGGCTGCCTCAAAGATTGAACTCACGATTTTCGGTCAACAATCTCTTGAAGAAATCCAAATCCTTGTCCTCCGAAATACCTTTAATGGGGATGACGAAGCCGGCAAGGAATAATATCACAGCAAGAAGAACGAAAGCAATTGTATACTTGAAAGCGCCCCAAAACCGTTTTCCAAATGTCTGCTCCCCTTCTTGCACAGCAACTTCATCATATTCCTCATACCAAAAGTAGGTGAACGGCACCACCAGCAAGCATAGCACCGCATCCAAAGAGTAGAGTAGATAATACACCACCCTCAGCGAAAAGACTATCTTATCTACCTCCTCTTGTGAAGCCCAGTCTTTCCGGCGGCCGAGCTTGGAGGAAGTGGTCGATGATACAAGAGCGACATCGACGGGTTGTAATAGCACGGTCGCGAGAAGAGCTGTAATCGTAATAATTGAGACTATCGTCACGAACGGCGATCGATCCCGAGGCGTTTGGTATATGTATATGAAGATGGAGGCGACGGCGAGCAGGATTGCGACAACGATCGCATAGACGATCCATATTAGTGAAGATTGTAGGCCGGCCATGTTTTCATGCTGGTTGTCAGTCTAACCAGTTGAAGTATTATAGAATGAAGCCGCAAGTGATCAAACCATTTGGTCTGCAGGATTGAAGGACTGGATAGTGTTGTAAATGTGAAACTTCCAGGTTGTTGATGGTTCGGAATTCACTTTCAGTGATGATGTAATGCCTGCCTCAGGCGACTTCTAAGGCAAACAATCGGACAATATTGCCAGTTGATACATCAACACCTTGGGTTTGTTGACCATATTTTGGTGCTATTTTGTCACTTCCAGTGCTCGATATCTCCTAAAAATCAATGGATATAGCCCTTGAAATGGTTCGAAGGCATCATCTATGCAGGAGTGATTCAAGATTACATATGTTCGGAGTATATATATTTTGTCAAACCTGCTCCTCAAATTGCAGAATATGTGAATTCCAAAGGCTGCTAATAACACAACTAACGACCACTAATATACAGGAGTAGGACTCAAATTATCAAGGGAAATTAGATCTACTTGAGCCGAAATTGGGTTCAAGATATGGACAAAGGCCTCAACTCGATTTCAAGGCCGCCGAAAAATACGATAGATGTAATGACAATACGCATACAGCGTTCTGCGTCAAAGCTACTTGTGGCTCGCCGTAGGGACGGGAGCTCTCTGTAAGAAAACTAATAAAAACAAGGAGCGTTGTTTTATTGGACGATCATTTTCAACATCCACCATCCTCATCAGAAGCAGGAGCATTGAGCTGTAGCTTTTGCATGAACAAATGATAACAAAACAGGATCTATAAGCAGACGATAGCTGGAATTGCTTTCTTGAAATTACCTTTGAAGATTGTTGACGGATTTCGAGATTTACTTCCCTCGAACACATTCATCGCATCATGCCTGGCGCATGAACGTCAAATTAAAGCTTTGAATCAGTTCAAACACCCCGATAATGCAATGTTATACTGAAGTGCTGCCTCCCTCGGGAGTGACGCATGCTGTTTCTGCGGCCTTCACTTCAGCTACGGCAAAAAACCTGATTGTCGTAAAGACATCTCTCCTTCAGATCTACACTCTGGTCACTGAGACAGCTACCGCATCATTACCGGAGAATGGCCAACAGGCGGCGGAGGGTGTCAAAAACGAGGTCATTAAATTGCACTTGCAAGCGGAATATGATCTTTACGGCACGGTGACTGATATATCTCCCGTCAAAATCCTCAAATCAAGGAGCGGGGGAGACGCCCTTCTCTTGTCGTTCAGAAATGCGAAACTCAGTCTGATTGAGTGGAATCCCGAGACACAGGCTATTTCAACTGTATCAATTCACTACTATGAAAAAGAGGACATTACGCTCAGCCCTTGGGTGCCCGATCTCAGCCAATGTGATAGTCACCTTACCGTTGATCCTAGTAGTCGGTGTGCTCTGCTCAATTTCGGCGTGCGAAATCTTGCTATCCTGCCATTTCACCAGGCGGGCGATGAATTGGTCATGGACGAATACGACCCTGATATGGATATGGATGACTTTACTACCCAGGAAGAGAATAAGAAGCCCTCTACAGACAGCAAGAAGACGGATGGTGACCATCAGACTCCGTATGCCGCTTCGTTTGTTTTGCATTTGACTGCTCTGGATCCGACTCTAATCCATCCTATTGCGCTGACATTTCTGCATGAATATCGAGAGCCCACATTTGGTATTCTCTATTCACCTATCGCCACCTCAGCGGCTTTACTGGAAGAACGGAAAGACGTCGTGGTGTATTCTGTGTTTACGCTAGACTTGGAACAACGTGCTTCTACGCCTCTGTTGTCTATAGCGAAATTACCAAGCGACTTACTACACATCATGGCACTCCCCGCTCCTGTCGGTGGCGCTTTGCTCATTGGACCTAATCAGCTGATACACATTGATCAATCTGGAAAGGCTAGTGCAGTGGCGGTCAATGAATTTGCCAAGCAGGTCTCAGCATTTCCTATGGTAGACCAATCTGATCTGGGCCTCCGACTGGAAGGCTCAGTCGTGGAGGTTATCAACAACGAAAGTGGGGACATACTGCTCACTCTATCGACAGGCGAGCTGGTTTTGATTCACTTCAAAGTAGACGGAAGATCAGTCTCTGGGTTCGTTGTATCCCCGATACCTGCCGTGTCGGGAGGTGACGTTGTCAGCGCTGCCGCTTCTTGTGCCGTCGCTCTCGGCTCTGGCAAGGTATTCATTGGCAGTGAAGATGCCGAATCGGTTCTCCTTGATTGTTATGTACCATCGGCGGCCTCGAAGAAGAGCAAGAAAGATGACAGAGATCATTTTGACGAGGAAATGAACGACGAAGAGGATGACGACATTTACGAAGACGACCTATATTCTTCAGCGCCGAAGGAAGCAGTCAATAAAGCCGTGTCAAATGGCAAAGTCTCAGAAAGCTACACATTCAAAGCAATCGATAGATTGCTCAGTCTAGGACCTTTGCGTGCAGTCACTGTGGGAAAACCCGCTAGCAGAGACTCTGATGTGGCGGACGCCCAACAGAGCGTGAACGACCTGGAGCTTGCTTCAGCTTACGGTTCTGGCAGAAGCGGGGGAGTTGCTCTGCTGCAACGCACTCTTCATCTGGATGATGTTTTTATTCTCGACGGCGAATCTGCTGACTCTGTCTGGAATATAAATACGAGCAAGACAAAGCCCGGAAACGGAGATTCAGCGGAAGCCAACCCGTCTTATGTTATTGTTGCCAGGGCGAACCCACCGGAGAATGAGGAAACAATCGTTTATGCAGTTAATGAAGGCAATCTAGAGCTATTCAATGCCCCGGATGTCAACCCAAATGGAGACTCTACCATTGATATCGGTACTCTTGCTGGAAATAGCCGCGTTGTACAGGTGTTGACAGGCGAAGTGAGGATATACGATACGAGTAAGTAACCACAGAAGCAGTACTTGGCCTTTACTGACATTACTTCTGTGACAGACCTCGGCATGGCTCAAATATATCCCGTCTGGGACGAGGACGAGGGCGACGAGCGAATCGCAGTCAGTGCTAGTTTTGCAGACCCGTATCTTCTCATTATCAGAGATGACTCGTCTGTTCTTCTCCTTCACTCTGATGAAAGCGGTGATCTGGACGAGTTGACTAAACCTGAGACTGTATCTTCACAATCTTGGCTCTGCGGATGTGTATACACGGATAAACATGGTGTTTTTGAAGAGGGCAACACGACGGAGAGCACATATATGTTCTTGCTTAATCAAGAGTGCAAATTATTTGTGAGTGCAATTGAGACCTCCTCGTATAGATGACTAATTCTTTTAGATGTTCCGTCTACCCACCATGGAACTTGTTTCTGTGACAGAAGGAGTCGATTATGTATCGTCCATCCTTTCACCAGACCCACCAACTAGGCGTCTCAGCTCTCGCGAGACCATCGCAGAGCTTCTAGTTGCAGACTTGGGCGAACTACCAACGGTGTCTCCTTATCTAATCGTATGTGACCCTTCTGGATTATATCACCTTTGTCTAATCTGAGTAGATACGAACCGCTACCGATGATCTCATCATCTACAAGCCTTTCCGCGAAAGCAGCAACGAAGAAAAAAGCGGTAGCTTGAAATATATCAAAGAAACGAATCATTTCCTACCGAAGGTACCACTAGAAGCAGCGACATCTGCTTCACAACAAAGAACGCCAGGACTTCGCCGTTTGTCAGACATATGTGGCTATTCCGCAGTCGTTATGTCTGGTGCATCTCCAAGCTTGATTGTCAGGACATCGAAAAGCCTGCCTCATGTGCATAGCATTCACAACTACTTTATCCGTGGTATTAGTAGTTTTGACAGTGCTGGATGCGAAAAGGGTCTTGTATATGTTGACAATGAGGTATTTCCTTCTTTCCTCTTGGGAGCTTGAGATACTGATGATAAGTCTAGCATGTTGTCCGAACTTGCCAGTTACACAACAACACACAACTCGATTTTTCATGGCCAATTCGCAGGATACCTCTGAATGAACAGGTTGACCATCTGGCCTATTCTACGGCCTCGGGAACATATGTTGTTGGTACGACACTCGAACAAGATTTCAAACTGCCTGACGACGACGAATTACATCCTGAATGGGCAACTGAGGGTCAGTGATCACGTTTGCTACTATCAGCTGTATCTGACAATCTGCTAGAAATATCTCTTCCTCCCAAAGTCGCCCATGGCTCTATCAAACTGCTCAACCCGAAAACCTGGAAAGTAATCGACAGGTACGTCTTGAATACCTCGACCAGACATACAGAAATCTAACAGTCACAGCCATACTTTCGGCCCTGCAGAACGCATCACAGCCGTCGAAAACATCAACCTCGAAATATCTGAAAAGACCGGTAAGCGAAAAGACATGATTGTCGTAGGTACTACATACGCCAAGGGTGAAGATATCGCAGCAAGAGGGAATTTATATGTCTTTGACGTGATTGACGTCGTTCCTGACCCAGATGAACCGGGGACGAATCTCAAGCTCAAGCTCATCGGTGAGGAATCGATTAGAGGAGCTGTGACCGCAGTTTCTGGGATTGGAGGTCAGGGATTTATGATTGTTGCGCAAGGACAAAAATGTATGGTGCGAGGGTTGAAGGATGATGGGAGCTTGTTACCTGTGGCGTTTATTGATGTACAATGCTACGTCAGCGTCATCAAGGAGTTGAAGGGCACGGGCATGTGTCTTATTGGAGATGCGCTGAAGGGGTTGTGGTTTACTGGATACTCGGTATGTCTTCATGAATGTTCCAACGAAAGAGACTGAGCTGACTGATTTTGGCAATATAGGAGGAACCATACAAAATGACGCTCTTTGGCAAAGACTTGGATGAGCTGGAAGTGGTTACTGCCGATTTCCTGCCTGATGGCAAGAAACTTTATATCCTCGTTGCAGACAGTGACTGCAATCTGCATGTTCTTCAGTATGATCCGGAGGGTACGAAAACACCCCTACCCATCATTGTTTCCATTCTAACAACACTGAACAGACCCCAAATCGTCAAACGGCGACCGCCTCCTCAACCGCTGCAAATTCCACATGGGCCACTTCGCGTCCACCCTAACTCTCCTCCCGCGCACCGCCGTCTCCTCGGAGCTCGCAATCATGTCCTCAGACGCAATGGACATAGGCTCCTACACCCCTTTGCACCAAGCGCTCATAACTACACAGTCCGGGTCCATGGCCCTCGTTACATCTCTATCCGAAGAATCCTACCGACGACTGTCGGCACTGCAGTCGCAGCTAAGTAATACCCTCGAACACCCCTGTGGACTTAATCCGCGCGCCTATCGGGCCGTGGAGAGTGATGGCGTGGTTGGACGGGGCATGATTGATGGGAAGTTGTTGATGAGGTGGTTGGATCTGAGTCGGTCACGCAAGTTAGAGATTGCGGGTAGAGTGGGTGCGGATGAGTGGGAGATTGGGGCTGATTTGGAGGCTGTAAGTGGTGCGGGACTCGGGTATTTGTAGTTTTCTGATTTATTATTGAAACTTTTCCCCATAAAACTTATTATATGGTCTATATGGGACCAATCCGCATTCCCCCTCTGAGAATGCGCTATGAAAACAGAATCCACCTGGTAGTCGTACAAGAACATAAACAATACAATAACCTCAATCATAAAAAAAAGATCAAGACTTCGCATTAGCAGCCAAAGTCTTAGCCTCCTTCTCCAACTCTCTAATCTCCTCTACCCACCATCGAAAACCATCAGCCATCCTATCCATACGTTAGAAAAAAGAATAGAAAAAAACATACCATTCTTCAATAACTTCTTCTCACTCGTCTCCAGCTTCATCCATACATAGTAAATAACCTGATACGTGAAAATAGCGCCGAGAAAGACTTTGAGAAATGGTGCGCCGAAGGGGCGGTATGCTGACATCTGCCTTACGAATTAGCGGGTTTTGTTGTCATCATGAGGTTGGATGTACGGACGCCTTCTTTGAATGTGTTACTTTCTGGTTTTGATGGTTGTTGTGGCTGCTGTGGTTGATTGGCTTGTGGTTGTTGAGATCGTCGGAGTGATGATGTGAATCCTCGACGGGGGACTTGTGATGATTTTGAAGAAAGTGATGCGCCGAAGCGGCTTGGAATATCAAACCGGAACATATTTCTCGAGAACATGGTTGTATATTTCCTCTTCTTCGTTCTTCGCTATAGATGTTGATGAGAGTACGGAGTACGTAGATGCGGTAGATGAAGAAGAAACACGTGACCTCACGGCGCTTGGATTGGGTTGGGATAGACGCGGTGGTCGTGGTGGGGAAGAACCACAACACCTTAAATGCGACAGCCGCCAGGACTTTACTTTTCTGAATACTATTTGTTTGCATTGCTCGTGCGGGGTTGTTTTGATGCTGCTTTTCTTCTTCTTCATGGCCGCGATATAGCCCGACACAGAGGACTTACGATAGCCGTCATATTTACGGATTTCCGTGATTCGCTATTGAATATTCCATTGTCTTTTTCAATGGCAATTGCCCAACCATACATGGCGACATGAGATGAATGCTTTGAGGGCGACATTGCGGTGGTATCAGGAACAGCAACTTGGCAGCCACATTTGCCAGGCACCGATGATGGTCTGGCACGCTAGTGCTAGATTAGGCTTAAATGCGGCGGTGCCCAGCGCGGCTGTTGTGCCAAGACCGAGAGAAATGTGGCTAGTGTACGCGATGTGGCCCGTGTCCTGCCCCCAGCCGCCGTTCATTCTGTCTGTCAATCAATCACCTCTCTTTGCTATTGCCCTCGCTGCGTGGATTGGCCTTGGGATCCCTCGCTTTGTCAGTGTATCAAACTCAATTCAATCTTGACGCTGCTGCCTTCCAAGTTGGTAAGTACCTTCCAAACTGGACTGCGATATTTTTTGGATGTTTCCTGCCTTTCTTCGCGTACCCGCCTGTTACCCCGACTGGCTTCGGAACCAGCTCTCCCCAACGACCCGACAGCTTCTATGAGATATTCGTATCGCATTTTTCAAATAAAAATCCTTGTGATTCTAACACGCAGGTCATATTGATAGATCGATCCTCGTTTCGTTTTCGGGACGCTTCGTTCGATATTGCGACCCTGCCATGCCATGATCTTTTAGAGCTTCGGTATTTGTGACATATCACTCTGGTTTACTCGAATTTCGAAATCGACTGGTTGGACCTCAACACCAAGCTTCATGCTGTCCGATTAACATTACGCAAGTCGAGGTGAAGGAGCAAACACATCAAGCACGATGGCTCGCTTCTCATCCAAACGCACTCTCGAAGAGATAGTCAACAAATCCGACTCGGACGATGACGACTACAGCGATCACGCCGCACGACCATCGAGATCGTCGCGCAAGTCGAAAAAGCAGTCAAAGCCTGCTAAGAAACGGCGACGGCGCGATTCCGATGACGACGATATTGTATCAGATGATGACCTTCTAAGTGAAGCCGATGAACTGTCATATGAGGAATCGGAAGAAGAAGATGGCAACGTCGAGAAGAATGCCAGAGGTCTCAGGCGTCGAAAGGCTGTGAAGAACCGTCCATTGTACAAGGAGGACTCCGATGACGAGGAGGAAGAAGAGGAAGAAGAAGACGAAGAAGAAGACGATGAAGAGGAAACGAAACCTCCTCCAAAAACTCGAAGGAACGTGATTACACTCAAACTCGGCAAGGCTGCAAAGAAGCAAACGACGTTCGACGAACATCAACGTACCAGACGCAGCACCCGCCATAATCGGGACCCTTCCGAGGACATCTATGCACTGACCAATTCGGGACGGCATGTAGAAACCATCGAGGAGGGTATTATTGCTGCGGCTAGTGGACCTCGCAACACACGGCGTGCCTCGAAAACCGTGGCAAGCGCGGCACCAATTGAAGAAGACGACGAAAACGCTTCTAACAACATCAAGTCCATTGAGGAAAGTGCCGAAATGAAGCAATCTCAGTTGGAGGTCCTAGAAAGTGACACTCAAAATGACTATGATGAGGATGTACCGAAAGATACTGAACATGCCGACGTTGAAATGGCTGACGATGGTGTTATTCCGGAATCCGACAATGAAGCACCAAAGGCGGAAGGTGAGGACCAGGATGACGAAGACGAAGACGAAGGTCCGGTTACACGGAGAAGGAACAGACCGAGTCAAAACTCTCCCCCCCACGAGCCAGATTCGCAAGCAGACGATGCTTCTAGAGGCAGGCGCAGCCGAAAACAACCGCCACGCTCATCTCAACGTAATAAAGATGACAGTTCTGATTTTGAACCAGGCGAAGAAGAGTCCGAAGATGACGACTTGATCGAATCTGGCTCGAATGCTTCACCGCGCAAGGAACAACCCGCGCATGACGATAATAGCAGCAACGGTAGGCGACCTGGCCTACGTGCCCGAAAGTCTCAGTCTCGTGGTCGCGATTCTGAAGTATATGTCGATGAAGCGGAGGAGCTAGCCGAGGAACTTCAAGATTTGCAACCATCACGCCGTCGCCGCCGAAACGTCGAAACCATCACGTATGAGGACAAGCCTCGTCGTAGCAGAAAGGACGTTGATTATCGTCTCATTCGACCAGACTTGATCTTGCCCATTGAAGAAGAGGAGGGCGAACTTGCAGTAAACGAGTCGCCTTCTCGCCGTGGACGTGGTGCAACCGGAGCCTGGCAGCGCACCCTCTTTTCAACTTCGGGGCCCTTTGGTGGTGGTGGACCTGCCGCTATTTTGGGACCTCCTGGCGCTCCAGGAGCCACTGCAAATGCTGACAGCGATAGCAGCGACGATGAAGTCATGCAGCTAAAAGGTGGCCCAGCAGCATCAGGAGGGTTGGCCCCGGGTCTCGGAGGCATCGCATTGCCACCCGCTCAAGCTCACAATGCAGAAGCTGCTGCTCCAGGTCTTTCAGGGACGCCAGCCAACTTTGGAAAAGTCAAGGATAAACAAGCATTGGCTGACGCTGATCCTCTGGGCATCGATCCGAACGTCAACTTCGATAGCGTTGGTGGTTTGCAAGGTCATATTGACCAGCTGAAAGAGATGGTAGCCTTGCCTTTGTTGTATCCCGAGATCTTTCATCGCTTTCACATCGTGCCGCCACGTGGTGTTTTGTTTCATGGACCTCCGGGTACCGGTAAGACATTGATGGCGCGTGCTCTCGCGTCGAGTGTTAGTTCCGAAGGACGAAAGGTAACGTTCTACATGAGGAAGGGCGCCGATGCTTTGAGTAAATGGGTTGGTGAAGCCGAAAGACAATTACGGTTACTCTTCGAAGAAGCCCGCAAAACACAACCGAGTATCATTTTTTTTGATGAGATCGATGGTATGTGTTTATCAATGCTATACGTATGACTTCATTTGCTGACTGAACTAGGACTTGCACCCGTGAGATCAAGCAAGCAAGAACAGATTCATGCTTCGATTGTCTCTACTTTGTTGGCTTTGATGGATGGTATGGATGGTAGAGGTCAGGTTATCGTTATTGGAGCGACCAATCGACCGGATTCAATTGATCCTGCTTTGCGCCGTCCTGGTCGATTCGATCGTGAATTCTACTTTCCCTTACCAAACAAGGACGGCAGACGTGCTATTCTAGACATTCACACCAAAAACTGGGATCCTCCTCTGCCAGAACCTATCAAAGATGAGTTGGCCGAGTTGACAAAGGGCTATGGTGGTGCCGATCTTCGGGCTCTCTGCACAGAATCTGCTCTCAACGCAGTGCAAAGACGGTATCCACAGATTTACAAGTCCAGTCAAAAGTTACTCATTGACCCCAAGACGATTGAAGTTACGCCCAAGGATTTCATGATCTCTATCAAGAAGATTGTCCCGTCATCCGAACGATCCACATCTTCAGGAGCTACACCATTACCTAAAAGTGTGGAGCCCTTGTTGCGTGACCGCTTCGTAGAGCTCAAGCATATTCTCGCCAACATTCTCCCTCAATCAAAACGGCTAACAGCTCTGGAGGAAGCCGAGTTTGAAGAACCTCACGGCGGAGCGAGTTTCAAGAGGGAGCAAATGCATCAAGAATTCGAGACTTCTCGAATATTCAGACCCCGCCTTCTCATTAGAGGCGCACAGGGAATGGGGCAGCAGTACCTCGCTGGGGCTGTCCTTCATCATTTTGAGGGTCTTCATGTTCAGTCTTTTGACCTTCCAACTCTCCTTAGCGACTCTACGCGATCTCCAGAAGCCACCGTCGTTCAACTGTTTGCCGAAGTGAAGCGTCATAAACCAAGCGTCATCTACATTCCGAATGTGCAAACATGGTATGATACCGTAGGCCCTGTAGTGGTGTCTACTTTCAATGGCCTTCTCCGTTCTATACCTCCGACAGACCCGGTTCTGCTTCTCGGAGTACTTGAAGATAGCGATGATTCTCAAGATCCAACAATGTTGAAGTCCCTCTTTGGATACTCACAAAAGAACCTTTATACTCTTCCTCCGCCAGGCCAGCCTGCCAGATATGAGTATTTTGGCAGAATAGCAGACTATCTAAAGACTTCACCACTCGATTTCCCTGACCCAGAGAACCGGAAAAAGAGAAGGTTAGAAACCCTTGAAGTCGCACCTCCTCCGCCGCCAAAGCCCGCACCGCCTTTGAGCAAGGAGCAACAGAAAGCACAGAAGAGAAAGGATCGACAGACATTGAATCTCCTAAAAATCAGGATTCAGCCTATCATGGACCAAATCAAGAAGTACAAGCGATTCCGAACTGGAGTGATTGATGACTCTCAAATTCGCTACTTGTTCGAAGAGGAGGATCCTTCCATTCTTACGAGCGATCTACCATTGGAACAACAAACGGTCTTCCGGCCCTTTGAGAAAGCTCAAGATAAGCACGGAGTTCCCGGTCTGAAGGAGACTGCAACTGGTAGATTCTTCTACAACTTGGAAATCGTGACTATCGAAAAGCGCTTATCTAATGGCTACTACAAAAGGCCAAAAGATTTTTTGGCTGATATCAAGAGAATTGCCAAGGATGCTCGCACTCTGGGCGACCAAGAACGACTTCTGCGCGCCAACGAACTTTTGACAAATGTTGAAGTGGACATTGGTGGTATTGAACAGACAGATCCTGCCCTGGTAGCAGAATGCGAGGCTGTTTACAATCGAGAGATGGAGCGCGAGAAGGAAGCTCTCGATCGTGCTAAAAAGACCAACCCTTCAACTGACATGCCACCACCAAACAGCAACGTACCGCATGGCAATACCGACTCCAGTCTATCGTCGGGGCCTATCGTTCTGGGTCAGCCATTTGTCAATGGAGCTAGACCTACGACACCTTCCGGTCTTTCAAATGTTGTTTCTGCAAGCAATGGACATCATGGCGGTAGCGGCGATGACCTCAACCAGAATGACACTTCAAAGAGCGACCAGTCTCGTGTAGAAGATGGAGATACACTCATGACGAATTCAGATGAGCTGGATTTCTCTGGTCGTCTTACAGCGAACAGTTCTTTTGGCCAGTCCGCTCAGCGGAAACATCCACTGTCAAACACTGCACCTTCGCTTCAAATCAGGAGAGAATCTGGCATTTCGAGTTTGTCGCAAAAGGCACCGATGACACCAATGGCTCCGGGATCCCAGCCGAACGACTATAGTAACGATGCATCCACTACACAAACGACATCCGACAAGAAGACGGATCAGTCGACTGGTCCGCAACTGCATACACAAAGCCCTGTCACTGGAAGCGGACCACGGGTGGATTACCCTGACTTGACTTCATATCCTGACCGTATTTCTCAAGAAGAGCATCTTCCTGATACCCAGCAGGGTGAGTTTCTTCCATTTTTCGTTTATGGTCACAGCTAACTCTAGTCAGATTACCCATACTCTCAGAACAGTCATATGAACGGGAGCCAAACGCGCGGTCTCCAACGCCCAGGCACTGCTCCAAGACAGTCTGCGGCGCCAGCGGACATTAAATCTCTTTTGAACAACGAAGAACAATTACCGCGCCTTATCATTGATCACGGCTACATCGACAAACTCCGCACCGAATTAACGCTACGGACAAGTGGCTTCACAGTTGAACAGCTTGAGCAAATCAACACTCATTTAATGGACTGTCTCTGGAAGAAGCGCGGCGAATGGGATAGGACCAAAGTCGCCGTCTCGCTGCAGGAAGAATTTAACGATGTGTTTCAGGACATGCAGCAGAACCAGGAGTTTATGTCCATGAGCCAACCTACGAAGGAGCAGTTGACTTCGAGGGGGGTAATAGCACCTCAAAATCTATGATCTGACTCTCACTTTGATGCCATTCTTGTTTTATGCGGTCTTTTGAGTCTATTTTTCGAGGAACTTATTTGTTCCACTGTACATTTGGCATTATTACTACTATATTTGGGAGGATCGCGGTTACATGTTTGTTTTGTTGTTGTCTTGTGTTAATCGCATGCGGTGTTTGAAGCGTTGCTTAGATGTATTGTAATATGATATTGTTATAAATGAACTGAAATTGAGCATCAATCACATCCTGAACGAAGCTATTAGGGTTGTACAGGGTTAGGGTTTATACTCCGAACAACCAACCTGGCCTTTCCCGTATGCCAGCCAATAGGAGATGAGAACACTCCGCTGATCAGCATAACGGGCCAGCAATTCCATATCCATTCTACACCTTCACTTTTTAACAACACCACCACTACACACTTCTATACAACGTTAAACCGTGCGCATCATTACCGATTGAAGAAAAGCAGAAACTGAAACCCATCGTATTGACTACGAAAGTCAGCATCCAAAATGGTTGACTGGGTCAGCCTCGCGATACCCTTCGCCTACCTAGGCATTCTAATCGGATCTCTCGCGACCTTCTCGTCTCTCTACCGTAAAAGAAAATCAGGTACGCTCCCCTACCTCATATCGACTTGCGCCCATCAATTAGCACCGATTGACTAACACAAAACAGCAAGAGCCCTCTCCCTCGCACCATGGTTCCCATCCCACCTCCAACGAGACATCTACTTTTCGCTTCTACACCTCAAGGAACAAACAGCAACAACAGCAGGAGGCAAAGAAAAGAAAACAACCGCCGTGCCGGAAACAGTCCTCAAAGCCGCGCTCTTGCGCCGTGCCGCAGAAGATATAAAACGAGTCATGGCCATTCGAGACCAGAAACAGGCGTTGTCCCTGTTGTTGCAGAGAGGTAGTGTGGGTGATGATCTGTGGCAGCGATTCCTGAGGGCGGAGAAGGAGATGGAGGAGGAAGTGCGTGATGTTGTTAACGAGGTTAGTCTCCCATCTCTCCCATCTACCACAGGGAGAAATGTAGCTAACAAGGCGTGATATGTCAGGCAAACGCCTACGCGCCAAACTGGGGCCAAGTCATCTTCCAATCCGCGCGCGAAATGGATCAGAACAACCTCTTCCGTCAACGCATAGACGAGTATCAGTCCAAGGTCGGCGAGGAGGCGGAATGGTGGACGAGACGGAGGGCGGAGATACAGGAGGGGTTTATGAAGGAGTTGGATGCTGAGAAAGGTACTACTACTACTACTAATACAACCACTCCTGTTGCTCCTGTGGTAGCAGCAGCAGCTACGCCGGTGAAGAGTGAGCCTGCTGCTGCGCCCGCGGCACCGTCAGTAACGGCTGTCAGTGATGATGATGGTGTGTTGGTGGAGGCAGAAGTACCCAAAGTCAACAGTGGGACGAGCAGTGTCAAGAAAAAGAAGAAGGGCAAGAAATAGATGTTTGTATGCAATAGGACTCTTTCGTTGCGTTTCATTTCTTCGATGTGTAAAATGACTTCTTAGGAGCCTGGATATGTGGCATTACGGCGTTTAGAGTGGTGTTTTTACATGGAATCCATTGCATAGTTCTTTCAACCTTGAATTATCTGCTTTCTATATGATCACGTCTAGAAGAGAGGTATCCTAAATAATATACATTTGAATATAAAACATCTTTATAGAAACTCACTGCAACGATTCATGATTAAATCGTATCGCCAAGTCAGGAACCGCCATCTCCTGCATAGCAGCGACAATTTGGGCTTTCACGTCCAGATCCGAACCAGCGGGGACAACGACAGTGCGCTCAATCACCATGACAAGAAGTTCACTTAGAATCTCTACTTGGTATTGTTTCCTGTCTTCTTCGCTAAGATGCTCGACATCGATCCCCTGGGCTTGGAGTAAGGATGCCTTTTTAGTTTGGAGAGTGGCGAGGATGTTTCTGATTTGTTCAATGTTCTCTTTTGAGTGTGGCGTGGTAGAGAGACGTCGTCGTGCTCGGACTCGAGATCGCCTTGATGTCTCCGGAGGGCCGACCTTGTCGTTAACGTTGATGTTTCCAGCTATTCGAGCAATTTGTAATATCAACATGCGGGCTGTACTCTCGTCTGGGTATATTTTGAAGAGATCCCTCATGACATAAAGTGCAACTAGAGTGCCACACAAGTCTTTCGAAAGGCAGAAGCAAAGAATGATCTGGTCGTAGAGTTCTTTTGAGAATTCTTCTTGAGTGATGGCCATTTTTCGTGCATCGAGAGTAGAATACCACCGCATCATAATTGCAAATAGCTGACGCACTTCAGGAAATTTGGGATCGTATGCTGTCCGGAATCGATCATATTGGAGTTTGCCGCAGTCCCATAGACATGCAAAAGTCTCGAGGTCAGGAGCCGTTTGTCTAGCCAACGATTGAAACTTCTCCCAAAGACTGTGGATGCGCTGCTTGCGAAGGTCGGCATACAACAAATGGTTCATATAATAGGAGTTGGGCCGAATTTGAGCATCACCGAGACATTTATTCAAATATTTGACCATGTCATCGTCTCCGCGACGGGTGTAATGAAGAAGCAGGATCGAAAACGTCTCAATATTCGCAGGAGGGATTTTTCTCTTCAGGAATTTCGGCACACGGGTATCAGATGGGAGTTCTGGGACAGAAGGCTTCGCCGAGTCTTCTGAACGTTGTATCCTACTCCACACAATATCAATTCGGTGCTGTATCATGGACCAGCCAAGCTGTTCGGCTTTTTCTCTGGCCGAAGGGCTCCCATTCCGGAGCCATCCTCCGATTATACCGTTCAGATGAATTGCATCAGGTCTCACACCTCTTTCAAACATCAGTTCGACAACAGCCGCGGCAGAGTCAACTTCGCCCATGCCAATGAGCTTCTTCATCCAACTTGCGTAGAAGAATTTGTTCTGAAACCGACGGGGGAGAAAAGTAAGAGCTGAAAGAGATATTTTGTTGACAACTTCTTCCTTGATGTTCGATTGTCGTAAACTGCCTGTAAGCCCGATAGCTCTTTGAAAAATTGCAGTTGAATCATTTGCAGGATCTTTCCCAGTTATCATCATATCTTTGAAAACAGCAACAGCAAGATTGATCTTGCCATCGTTCAAAAACGAAGTGCTCAGTATATCGTAGTCTTCCATTTTCATATCGGAGCCCAACAAAGTCTTGAGCTGAAGGTAAATGGCCCATGCTTTCGTGGCAGCTTGCGAACCAGCTTGCTTCGTCCACGCTGTAGCTATTGGGATAAGTATGCGCGCATGTCGGCTCCCGTCACTTGTCAGAAAAGCAAAAGCAATGTCTTGAGCTCTCTGTGGATCGCCGTGTGCCGCAAATAGCCGAACGCCTGTACTCCAATAGGCGTCGATATCACCCTCGCCTTGACTGATAATCGCCTGCGATTCTTCCCAAAGCTGCAACGCTCCTTCGACGTCGCCTCCGCCATGCAACACATCAATATATTGAAGAACTTGGTCAGGCAAAAGCTCCTTTCCAACGGAATTCAAGTCTTCGACAAGGGTTCGTACGTGAGCCATACGAGTAGCAGGCGGTGTTTGGAGCTGAATGTTCCACAGTAACTGGCATATCTCCGGTTCTAAGGTCTGTAGAAAAGATGGAATGGAATCTCTGCATCGTTGATACCATTTCCAAAGTTCTTTGGGATTTGCTTTATCCGAACTGTCCAAATGTAGTTGAAGTTGTTTGTGAAATCGTAGTTCGTAAGAATGCATAGGCGATAAATTGCCTCCGGGCGAATCCGACTCTGCAGGCTTTCTAGGGTCAAAAATATCCTCTTCTTCCTTGGCCATCTGCTCGAATTCTTCCTTGATCATATCATCCAGTTCCTTGTATATTGGGTCCAGGCCGGTCTCGTCACCGAGTTTGCCATGTTTGGCCTCATGTTCTCGTATAACCTCAAGAGCAGCGGCTCGCTCCTTCTCTGGCAAGCTCTGGATAAATTCGCCATCTGGATCGAATGGTCCTTTACTAAGCTCAGCCAGTTCTGTGTCCAGCTTTGCCAGTTCAGTTTCCAACTCTTTTCGCTCATCGGCGGCTTCGGCGTCCGGATTTATCTCGATTCTCTTATTGCTCGCCCTCGACGGTTGTTCGAAGATACGAACCTTGTCGTTTGGTCCGCCATATTTGATGGCTTGCGATGTGGTGGCAGAGAACGAGCGAAGGAAGACTGGTGCCTTTGCGATGGAGAACTTAAAGGAGCCGGCCTGGTAGTACAATCGCCCAGCTCCCTGGATTACCTGACGGAGCATGAAGGATAGATAGTCATGCCATTTGCTAGGGGAATGGATGAATGTAGGTTGAAGTTGGGAGTGTGAGAGTTGAAGAGGGAGGAGCAAGGCCAAGTTGAAGATTGGAAAAATCTGGGCCAATTACGGTTTAGCGCCATAAATTCCGCGGAGCTTCTGGTCTCCGCGTTCGCGTCGAGCTTAATGATTGATCAAGCATTTTTCGAGTGAAGACATCTCACGTTTAGAATCTTTTGAAGCGAAGATGGATTTGGATGATGGAATTGGAGGCAATGAGGATCTGGTATAAAATGGTCTTCAATTTGCATGGTCATGTGCTAATCAGCTCATTCTAGGGTATTTACATCTACCATCCTACCACCGACGGCGAACGGTCTTCGAAAAGGCGCAAAGTTTCTACGAGCAATGAGCATAAATCGCAGCAGAAGGATCAGTCGCAAGTGTTTGTTCCATTGCTCGGTGGCAAGGAATCGTCGGAACTAGTGGATGGAAGAAAGGCAACATTTAAAGAACTATGGTCTTCCCAAGAAGAACGATGCAAGGTCAATTGCGAACCGCCTTATGATTCGATAAGCTCTGATGATTGTATAGAAAGTGATAGAGGAACTTGACTCTGGAATTCTTGAGGACATTACTACCTTTGTGAAAACAGCATCGCCGGAGGTGTAAGTCAACCATGCTGTGATATGACTATGGAATACCACTAATAAACATCCAGTTACGGTGGATGCATCCCTACGTCACTCGTCACCATCGGATCGAATGTATCAGCTCTTCCCAGACTCCTCGACATACTGCACCGGCGTTTGACCACCGAGAAATCCGGCCAGGTGATTTTGCTTGAATCAGGGGATGCGCCAAATCTTAAAGCAGTGTTGAAAACAATTATTCGGACTGCTGTTACAAGTACATCTGGAAATGATGCGTATCAGAATTTGTTTAATGATAAATCTGTAAGTTGTGCGAAGCATCAGGTACAACTTGGCTGACGGTAGTAGGGGCCTCGAATGCTGCCATATGACTTGAATGTCTTATATCAATATGTGCTAAGTCAAGGGTCGAAATCATTGGTGTTAGCATTCCGAGATAGTGAGGCTTTTGACTTCGGGGTCCTGAATGATCTACTCTCATTACTCAGGTAAGCATTCTTTTTCTCCTCCCTACCTCGGTTGGTATAGACGAGCTCATTTTCATAGTTCCTGGGTTGATCGGATACCACTTGTTCTCCTTTTCGGCATTTCAACTTCTGTTGAACTCTTCGAAGGCCGGCTTCCTCGCTCTATTGTGGCTTTACTACACGGAAAGCAGTTTGAGATTCATGAAGCCGAAGGCGCCATTGATCGTATTTACGAAACATTGCAGACTGGTTCTGATACAAAATTGTGGCTCGGGCCACACCTGAGTACATCTCTGATTGAGAAGGCCAGGGCTCATTTTCAGAGTCCGGAAGGATTTATCCGTGAGGTAAAGGTATGCATTGTTATTCATGCAATTTTGAACTCTGCTAATGGACAAAGTATGCATACATGTCGCATTTCTTTGCCAATCCTCTCAGCATTCTACTTTCGTCTTCCAGTTCAAAACAAAAAGAACTGTGCGAGGCTATTCGGAACTTGAAGTCTTTCAGAGGGTACGTGCTCAAATGCTTAAATTAGATTCAAAAGCTGACAGGTGCTAGTTTCTGCGAACAATTGTTAGAAGAGGGCGAGGCAGAGTCTGTCCGCGCCTTATTACTTGATGACGATGCCCTTTGGAAGCAAGTGCAAGGGTCTGTGGAAAATGGACTGACTCAGATGAAAGAACTCTTCAATACAGTGAATACACTACGATCACTTCAGACCACGCTGCAACTTACCAAAGCGAACAGCAACACGGACATGTACATTCGCGGTGTTTCTGGTGATCTAAGCAACTCGGTCACCATCAAAGACCTATTGAGTCGATTGCAGAAGATAGACTCAGACAGCTTGGCAGGTATCCTGACTATTCTTCGAGGGAAAGAGAATATGACAGCAATGCTCGTGGATATCAACCAATACGAACAAGAACTTCAGACTTTACTAGCTACGCAAGGCACAGACGAAACCCTTCGCAGCAAACACGATGATCAAAATACCAGCGTCAAAACAACCATTGTCAAAGACAAGGTGAACCTGACCAAAACCAAAAAGAAGATTTCCGACGTCGAGTCCGCGTATACCGAGTTACTTGAGAAATTCATCGAGGAACTCGAGACAAGTCTGACTTCAAAACTGATCAATCCTCAAGACCTCGTTCTGCACGAGGTGTTTGTATTCGACCTCCGCAACCCATTACGAGACACATTCGCGCCACGTGCTAGATTTTGTATTGAACGCGCCTTGTCAATGCCATTCGACTATCTGGCAAACACATCATCCGAGCACGACCGCAGCGAAGGAGGAAACCTGTCTGCCCAACAACCCGAAACTGCTCTCCTATACCAGCTTTACCTCGAATCAGGATCCTTGGTCAATGTATTCGATTTGTGGAAGGCGTTTTCCACCATTGTATGCGGTAATGATCAAGAAACTGAAAGAGATGAGCGGTCTGCGTTGATGTTGTTTTATCGTGCTATGTCTGAGTTGAAGACTTTTGGTATGATGAAGCCCAGTCGCAAGAAGGTTGACCATGTTAGCAAGTCTGCCTGGAAGGGTTTGTAGTATTTGCAGTAAGTCGATATACAACATTCAATGATTTGATGCTATTGCCGTAAACATAATGCATGGGTATCAATATTATAATATACATATATAAAGCAGACCGGATCAACCTTCAATAGGAGGCTGTATAATATTCTCACTCCCAATCGGTCCCCCATCCTCACTAAAAACCATAGCCTCTCTCCTCCGTCTCCTGAGAGTTTGTTCCTCCAGACTCTCATCAGGCACCGTCAAACGTTCCGGCGCCCAACTTGTCCCCGCCGTACTCTCGCCATTTATCATCCACACATCACTATCCGCATCTTCATCGTCATCGTGACCGCCGTCAGCATCACCTTTGTCATCTAGATCGCGGCCTTCTTCCATTATACTACCCATAAGCCCATATTTGCGTAACTGTCGGATTCCATCTGGCGCGCCAACAAGGGTCGTGATGATTGAGCTCATCAATGTATCATCCGGCCAGTACATCTTCATAAGCCAGTATATATCCTTCTGACGATATTTGTGGACATTGCTATTACTATCATTCCCGTTCATCCCATCGGCGTCGTCGTTGTTACGGTAACATGGAAAGGGGTATTTAGACAACCACCTGCTGACGATACCGGCTTCCAGAGCGGCGGGGATGTCTTGCACGAGAAGGATGTTGAGAGTTGCTAACAGTTTCTTTTCGCCTGGTGGTCTTGTTTTGGGTAGGATCGGGGACTCGATGGTTGTGTATTCGATGGTGTGTTCGTCGAGGAAGTTGCAGAGACAGTCGATGATTGCTTTGTAGGTAGATAGCTCTCTTACGCGGGGTGAGAGAGTGACACGCGATACTAACAAAACAAAAACGTTAGTACAAACTGGCATATCAGAGGGTGGTCCTACTGACATGCCCGATTAGCGAATAGAAAATGAATGGCATCAAGAGCTCGATCTCGTCGTCGTTTGTTTTTACTTCTCAAATCTTCTAGGAGTATGTCCCAAGAAGGTTCTTTTGTAGCACGTTCCGAAATTATTCGAAGAGATCTATAACATTGTCAGTATAAATGCTCACTATAGCTGAACGTCTAAGGTGACATACGCCCCGCGGAGCTCATAACTCGGGCTTTCGGTCAGTTTCTGAAGTGTTTCTAGCTTGAGAGCTGTATCATAATGAGCATGCTGTTTTCTTATTACGGTAAAGATTGCATACCATCTTCGGTGCCTTTGCTGATCACGTTCTCGTCATTATCAGGTCGTTTAATTTCTGTCAAGTCGCGGACTTCATATAGATCGCGGACGATGCGGCGGGCAGCTACGAAGCCTAGTGATAGACCTATTGACGGATAAATTAGTAAATAGCAATCTGGTATGATTGATAATAGATATACCCAACACAAGCCATAATATCGAATTATCCGAACGAAGTGCCATTGTTACAGCAAGCAAGTGATTGAAGCGAGAAGGAGATTGACGGAGATAAACGAGTGGAGGCCTTAGGATAGGCAGAATCGGTTTCCCGCATCAAGGCGGTGAACATAAATTTTTACACCTCTATTCGAGTCTAGCAAAGTAGATTTTCTACATCAACAACTCCCACATTAACACACGGCAAAATGCCGCCCTCTCAATTGAAGCAACTCAAAGCTTCTCTTCGAGATAGTGGAGTCATCCGACAGCAGAAGTCGAAAAAGCAGCGTCGTCAAGATGAGAAAGACGGCGGCGCCAAGGCACGACAATCTCGCATTCAGCGAAATGCGGCGCTGGCAAAGATTCGAGAACAGTTCAATCCGTTTGAGATAAAGGCGCCGTCGAGGAATGCGAAGTTTGATGTTACGACTAGGGATGGCTCGTCGAAGGCGGGGAATTATGCTAGGCCCGGTGTTACGAAGTCTTTGGGAGAGGAGCGGGTAAGTCTTTTTCGGGAGAAACTATACAGCGCAGACGAAGGACTAATGAGGGTATAGAGACGTGAAACTCTACTCAAAGAACTACACTCGCGCAACAAAACTGGCGGTATCATGGACAGACGATTCGGTGAAAACGATCCTTCAATGACACCCGAAGAAAGAGCAGCAGAACGATTCGCCCGCGAAAGCCAGAGGAAGATGCGCAAAGAGAACATGTTTAATCTGGAGGAAGATGACGAAGAAGAATTGGAGTTGACACACGGCGGTCGATCATTGTCTTTTGGCGAGACCATCAATCTCAACGGTGACGATTTTGCCGAGAATGATATCAGCGGCGGAGAATCCTCTGATGACGAGGAGTCGAGTCGGAAGCGGAAACGCGCTTTAGCTGCTGAGGACGAGGTTGATGATATGGACGGGATGGCTTCTGAGGATGATGAAGGGGAGGACGAAACGGAGCCGTTGCGAAAGAAGAGCAAAGCCGAGGTCATGAAGGAGGTCATTGCCAAGTCGAAACTGTACAAGTACGAGCGACAAAAAGCAAAGGAAGACGATGATGACTTGCGAGCGGAGCTTGACAAGGGTCTACCGGAGATCTTTGATCTTATGCGCGGTGTCAAACCCCCACCGAAGGAGCCCGAGCCTCCAAGGGAGGATGCTGCGATTATGAACCCAGACCGTGCTGCTCTTTTGAACGGCAAGGATAGGGCGGAAGCAGATATTGAATATGACAAGCGGCTCAAACAAATGGCTTTTGATAAGAGATCTGCGCCTACGGATCGTACAAAGACTGAAGAGGAGAAAGCACAGGAAGAAGCCGAGAGGCTTAAACGGTTGGAATTGGAGAGACTGCGGCGTATGCGTGGCGACGAGGATAGCGAGTCTGAGGCTGGAGGAGTCGAAGATGAACCGATGGAAGACGAAGGCGCTGATTACATACCTGATGATGCTAAGGCGTTTGGATTGACCTCGGCTGTTGAAAATGAAACTCGCCGTGAGCTTGATGTTGAAGATGAGGATGATTTTATCATTGATGACGACCTTGTTGATATGGATTCGGATGAAAACCTCTCATTTGTTGACAGTGATTCCGAGATGGAATCCGAGGTAGAGAGCGAGGACGAAGGGCTCATGGATGATGAGTTTTCAAAATCGCTCAAGAACTTGGTCGGAACGGAGTCTGGTAGCAAGAATGTGCCAACTGGAAAGACCGACGATGGACTGGCATATACGTATCCTTGCCCTCAGAGTCATGACGAGTTTCTGGCCATCTTGAAAGATGTGGCAGTGAAAGACATACCGGTGATTGTGCAGAGAATTCGAGCATTGTATCACCCTCGCCTACACAGCGACAACAAGTCGAAACTGGGCGTCTTTTCCAAAGTCTTGGTGGATCATGTGGTTTATATGGCTAATCAAACTGGTTCGACATCATTCAATATTATCGAGAATCTCCTTCGTCATGTTCACTCCATGGCCAAGACTAACAGCGAACCGGTGGCTCATGTTTTCCGGGATCATCTCCGCAAGATGGCAGTCGAGCGGCCACTAGCTTTGCTTCCGGGTGATTTGGTTTTATTGACTGGGGTGATGACCATTTTCCCGACATCAGATCACTTTCATCCAGTTGTCACTCCTGCGAATCTGTGCATTGCACGGTATTTGGGTCAGAGTACTGTTGGTAGTACATCTGATCTGGCAACAGGGGCATACCTCGCTGCGTTGTCTTTGGAATTTCAAACTCTCGCGAAGCGATATATGCCTGAGTTCATGAACTACTGTCTGAATGCATTGTGTCTTCTTTCACCAACACCGGTCACCCAACAAGTAGGATTTGTCTTGTTACGCGACTCGAAGGAATCACTGCGCCTTGAATCCTCGTCGATCAGCAATAAGATCCGCAAAATCGGATTCTGGGACGTCGTTGCCGACGAAGCCAAAGCATCATCCTTAGACCTAAAGCTCAGCCTCCTCAGCACCTTTGTGTCCTTGCTAGACGCCGCCTCCGATCTCTGGACCGACAAATCCGCGTACATCGAAATCTGCACCTCCACCAAAACCATCCTCCAACATCTCAAGAAATCCCTCCCCAAGTCCTCATCACCACTATCAACTCAACTTACCACCACCCTCCAAAAACTCAAAACCTCTCTCACTGCATCCCAGCACACCCGCCGCCCCTTACTCCTCCACAACCACCGACCCCTCGCCATCAAACAATCTATCCCCAAATTCGAAGAAGACTTCAACCCAGACAAACACTACGACCCGAACCGGGAACGCGCCGAACTCGCAAAACTCAAAGCAGAGCACAAACGCGAACGGAAGGGCGCAATGCGCGAATTGCGGAAAGATGCAAACTTTGTTGCGCGCGAGCAACTTAAAGAAAAGAAGGAGAAGGATGCGGCGTATGAGAAGAAGTATAGACGACTTATTGCGGAGATTCAGGGTGAGGAAGGGCGGGAAGCGAAGGCTTACGAGAGGGAGAAGAAGTGGAGGCAGGGGAAGAAATGATTCCCTCAAAGTAAAAATTGTATATAGATTTAGGAGAAGGTGCATGTGGATTAATAAAAGTTTGGACATGTCATTCAATCAACTATAAGAAAATATGGTGTAAGTAAATACTGGTATCATCAGGGCATAGTCAGCCCTACCTATCCACATCGTTTCAAATGCAATAAACCTTATGTACCTAGGTATACAAACAAAAAATATAAAGACAACATCTGTACTCAGGATTGAGGGCTTATTGATGATTCCAAACCGCCATCCCAGCCAATGTTTTGCATCTACTCAACTGCTCACTCGACACAGTCTCCATTCGCGTCTCATTCGTCCTTATATACAATCTCTGCCCCTGATCACCCCAGACATTCCACTCTGGCGCGCCCGCCGCACGGTACGTATTGGGATTATACGAGCGTATAAAACTAGTCCAATAACCCTGCATAAGCGGGATTATATCTTCGTTTGTGGTCAAATACGACTTGGGAGCAGAGTTTGCAGAGACGTAATCCGGCCCCCAGATTGCGTTTACTTCGATTGTGTGTTGGGTGCCGTAGCCCGTGGTGTTGGCTACAGTGTCTAGGACGGCGTAGTGGTAATTCCAGATTGTGTTGCGTGTGGTTGAGGCGTTGGTATATGCATTCGTCAGGTATATCCCGGGGCAGATGTAGCGCATTTCGCCGTAGGCGTTACTAACACCTTGCCAGTATTGGCCTGCGCGTGGGTAGACCGGGTTGTCGGGCGAGGACATGTACATTGAGTTTATAGTTGAGAGTTCGGTTTCGTTCAAAAATGGGAAGTTGTCGGACAAAAACTCATCGGCGCGAGCGACGCTGGAGGTGTTGTGTGGCGTGAAGACGGTGCCTTCGTTGGTATCGTCGCCGAATATGACGGGGATTTTCAGGAATTTACCTTCTCCGAAGAGGGAGAAGGTATAGTCCGATACGAGATCGTTGTCGATCGTGGGGCCGTAGGGGTATAATGGTGGCAAGACACCAGTTGGATAGGGTATGTCTATATTCTCTTTTTGAAGAGTGTTGATGTCTAAATTTCGTAGACATTTCAGTGGATGGTCACTGTCCGCGCAGCCGGTGCGTTCGGTAAGGTTGTCGAATTGGAATTGGGATTCAGCAACCGTCAATTGAGGGCCGAAGGATTGTGATTCGGCGACAGCGGCGTGGAAGAGGCCGTCTAGTAGGTTGATGCCGTCGTACGCCGAGAGAAGGAGAGTGATGGCGCCGGCGCCTGCGCTGTCGCCACCGATGGTGACGTGGTTGGGATCACCGCCGAACTATGTACTATTAGCTTCTTCTTTCTGCTGTTCGAGGGAGGGAGATATACCTGATCAATGTACTCCTGGACCCATTGCAGCAACTTGATCATATCCTTGAGCCCACTATTCAAACAACCACTCTGCTCGACTTCCTGCGAAGCCAGGAAGCCATACGGACCCACGCGATAGTTGAACGTGACAACCACAATATTGAAGTCAGATGCTTCAATCAATCCGGTCCCGTCGTAGTTGGCATTGGTCAAGGCATTGAACCCGCCGCCTTGAATCCAGACAAACACCGGCAGAGTTGAAGTGTTGGTCGCATTCGTCGGCGCATAGACGTCTACATACAGACAATCTTCAGACTGATTGCTGGGGATGGGATAAACACCCGTCGAAATACACAAGTCACCATGCTAGTCACAGTCAGTATGACAAGAACCAAAGCTTGCGACGAATTAAAATTACACACCTCAGTAGCATCCTGAACATCAGACTGAATCTGCGGATCCTGCGGCCCAGCAAATCTCAAACTCCCCGTTGGCGGTGCCGCATATCGCATTCCCTTCCAGTACGAAACGCCATTATCCTGCTTATAGCCTCTGTACGAGGCATAATCCAGCTGCACGATGTTGTCGTGGTCTCTGCGATTGTTCTTGGCACCGAGCGCGGACAGGCCGAACCCTAATGCGATTCCAAGAATGGCCAGGACAACCATTGCGATAGCTGCATAACGATATATTTTCCTCTTTTTTGAAATTTCTGTCTTATTCCTATTACTGGAAAAGGGGAGCAGCGACCTTATTTCAGTAAAATATTTTGCGCGCCGGCTGCTACCATCCTGTTTGTCGGACCCCCCATCCCCCGAAGGGAGGGAATCCGTGCTCTTTTGTCTGTCCATTTCTTGTTTGTTGAATGGCCACTTCAATGGTATGTAGTATGTACTAGTAACTCGTCCCCTGCGTTGATTCGATTCCCCGGCGGATTAGCCTGTTCATTGCCCGATCAGACATTCAAAATGTCCGCGTGAGTATGGGGTGGGCGGAGTGACTCGTGCACGCGATCAACAACATTCTCAGTTTATTCGGGGAATATGCATGATGAAGCCGATCGACAGAATGGAACGGATGGGGAAGGTGAGGGGTGAGTTGAATGAACTCTTTGATCGAATAGTTCTGTTGTTTGGTACTTTGTTGTGTAGTACCAAGATTTCGATGTCAGGCGCAGTTGTAAATAGAGCTGGTTTAAGGATCACAAGGTCGGAGAAATCGGAGATGTAGAAGTCATGTAAGGAGATTGAATCATAAGTAATCGGACGGTAGGCCGACGGGCGAAGCTCTAAATATACTATCCAGATGCTAAGATTGAAGAATAGAGAATGATAATCAAAGAACAAACATTTCCGGAAACCCTTTCTTACATATGAATCAGAATGACACACCAGATATATTTTAGATAAAGGGATGTCTTCCAACGGCTCCGTCTGGAACAGCCAACTGCATCGCCTCAATTTCTAAAAGAAAATCCAACAGACTAACCCCAGTTCAAGCATAGTCTGGAGTCTAGCTGAAATTTACAAAGACGCGACATGCCATAAATAGATTAGCAATGGAGGCCGGACCCTTGTTAAACTTCACTAAGAAACCGCTACCCGCACTGGAAGCCCTAAAAAGCTTGATCAGGGCTTGACTCCTTGCTCTGCAACCCGTGTACTCCGTACTATTCTGGGATTGCTGATGATAATAACTGATGACTGAGCGGCGATGAGATGATTGGCGTTGCTTACGCGAAGCAACAACTCGTACTTAGTAGTGTCAGTCTCTACTCAGAGACTGCTGGTGAAATAAAGATCGGAGCGCATTCCGGGTCGATACTTCCCGTGCGTGTATCTCCTTTGTACCAGTGTAACGCCCGTGTCAAATAAATTACGGCTGTGTATTGTGTGTAAGATCAGCCCGTTAGAGGCTGAATTATGCAATATGCACGCACCTCGCAGTAAGTCTTACGTGGTAAGACAATTTCAGCCACCGCTTGCGAGATTGAGATTGCCATCTGCGAGGGAAAGATTACCCGACTGCATCCCACGTGCCCGGTTAATTAGCGGGCATTTTCTCTTATCGCCAAGATGGAAATATTTTCATTCATTTGTTTGACTTGAGCTTCTGAGTCTGAGGAGTTTAAGCCTCCTTTAAGGTCCTATTGTTGTATATTCGCTGAAAGTGCTTTGACGGAATGACACCTGACTCTGAATACATAGTAAATCATGAATGCATAGTACATATATCTTACAAGGTTCATGACATGGTCGCGGAACTTGATCATGCCTCCGAGCGTCGGTCAGTGCGAAGCAGAATGCGGAGTATGTGTGTGCTTTGATCTTGGCGAGTCTTGGAAGTTTGTATGGCGCTATCTAGACTCTCTGGACTCTGTTCAGTATGTTACAGTGAATAAAGCTGAGCTGGCAGTTGGCCGATGTTGGTACAACCACAATCTACTACTGTAAAGGGCCGCACGCATATCTGAAGATCTAGTATGGCATGATATAGTAACGCAACAGGGATCGGAAGCACGAAGAAGACTGGTATCAACGAATCAGGCAGTGACAGCACATCATACAGATATCCCATCCAAGAGCTTCATCACAGTCTCTATGAAATACACGGCAACAACATCATCACTAGCGTCGTCACTCAAGACATCAAAGTCCTCATTATCATCGTCCAAACAGGTCAGGCAGGTCAGTACGACCCGAGCGTACTGCTCGCCCATGCGAGGTGCCAGTTTCGTCCGCGCGACCTCGACAAGGTAGTCCTTCAACTTGAAAGCTACAGAGTCCAAAAAAGATGCCGGTCCTTCCTGCTGTCCGCTGCTAGCGGGCCTTTCCTTCATCCAGCTATGAAAGCGGTAATAGGTCCTGCCGAATTTGGCCTGTGGCCTGCTCCCTGCCGGTGCTTGACCTTCACCGCTGTATTCAACAAAAGGCTCCCATAGCCCAATCTCCAAAAGACACACTCCCAGGCTATAAATGTCGTGCTGCATCCGGTATCTATTAGCTGGATCGTGTCCTTGACGTAGCGGATGGCGATACACGTTCTTATCCCAGCTCATATCGCCAGCCATCATGGTCCCCGTCCCGGCCCCACGGAATGCATCGAACCCAACGAGGACTATATGACTGTGCGGACCTCGCGGACCCTCAAAACAGAGGACTGATTCTGGGCGGATATTCTTGTGCACAAAGTTAAAGGTGTGCACGTAATTGATGCCTTTGGCGAGTTCGCGGGCGATACGTATCTTTCGGGTAAGGGAGATGTCTTCATCCGAGCTCAGGAGGAGCTCGCGGAGGGATTTCAAAGCCTCCATGCCCTCAGGTATCCGAAAGACGAGTTGAAAATGGGAATGTTCACGGCCACTTGGTGAGGGGGTACGCGAATAGTGAGGTGGGCGATGACTACCGAGATGCAGAGGAGAAGCCAACAATGGACCGATATTCACGCCGCGAGCTTGCGGCGTCTGACGCTGGATAGCCATGACTCCTTTGCAATTAAGTAATCCGAAGGTGAAAGGATCGGCCTGAGCAAGTTTGGCTGCTAACAATCGAACGTCACGCGAGACATCCCTAGCCCGAGCCATGGGGCCGACTTCAACAGTGTCGACGATATACCACTTTCTCTCGTTTCCAGACAATGTGCGTCCCATCTTTGCATCGGAGAAGCGGATATGTTTCCACTCCATTGGTGAGTAAGGGAGGATGGGAGACCGTGCCTGGTCGATGTTAGGTGAGAGCACGTTCCGCAGACCAGCAGCGACATCGAAGGGGTCAATGGTGACATGGCTTCTGGCCGTGGTAGACCTCGCTCTAGCGAGCTCGCTATCGACTAAAGGACTGGCAATGTTCATGAGGAGAAACCACGAGGGATCGTAACGGCGCTGCCAATTTTCAAGATCATCAGTAATCTTATCGAGGGCTTCCTTTTTCAAAACCCAACTGGCTTTCTTGGCTCTGGATCCGAAGCCTAGAAGACTAGGACGGGTCAGAGAGTCGCGTTGAATCACTTTCTCGGCTATGCTGACTGCTTTTTTGAGGCAGTGAACAAGTTCTTCCAGTAGGCAATCTAGAATGCGCTGCATCTCGTTGTCAATGATGGACTTGAGGCGGCTCATAAATTCAACCTGCCGTTTTGTACGATCCCAGCAGCTCTCAATGATGTGAACACGCTTCTGAACCTCGCTATCGGCCTCTTTCCACGTCTGACATAGTCCAACTACTCGGGCGCCGATCCTGTTGCATCTTTAGCGGCGACATTACCTTCTTCAAGGGGCGAATACCTACTCATAGCACGTCGTCGCGATGGTTATAATTGCAGCAGGATCCATGATGCTGATCAGTGTTCCAGAAGACCTTTTCCTGAGGATATTTTTAGTGTTCAGTTTCTTTCTTTCACAGGCTGCGAGCTGCCAACAGGAGAAACTGACATAGAACATCATGCCCACAACAGCCCTAGACACCGATCTCGGATCTCCTGGGAAACCCCACGCAGCTGTCTACATCTCAATCCCGCATCATTGGTTGAACAGGGGGATGCAGACGGCTGGTCAGATGCAAGCCCCGCGCAAGGCTCGCTGAAGAGGACTTATTTAAGTCCGTCTGACGTTACCTACTTCGCTGCCCCGCCATTCCTCTCTCAATCTTCAGCAAGCAACACAATGGAAGCTTTAGTTAACGGTCCGCTGACCGACTGGAAGCTAGAGACC
Source organism: Talaromyces verruculosus (assembly GCA_038993655.1). Taxonomy (NCBI): domain Eukaryota; kingdom Fungi; phylum Ascomycota; class Eurotiomycetes; order Eurotiales; family Trichocomaceae; genus Talaromyces; species Talaromyces verruculosus. The sequence goes on from JBBVQN010000064.1 coordinate 105,513, forward strand.
CGAATTGACGCCAACGATGACCGCTACCATGAACATGTACATGGCACAGAGCGTTGGCGCCCCCTCAAGCCATTGGGTGACGGAGCATCTGGCGATGTGTGGCAGGAAACCTGTGTGTCGGCACCGGGACAAAACACCTTTCGTGCTGTCAAGCGAATTCGCAGGTTTGACGGTCAGTTTTCAAATATGCTCAAGCGGGAAATTGAGACTCTGATCGCTTTCTCAAATCCCGACGTCCCCGAGGTATGTGATCTATCGCCCATCACGATCAGACTTCAGCTCATCTACAAGTAGTACCAACGTCACTTCGTCCAATTTGGTGGCTGGTTTGTTGCTAAGCGCCAGCTTTACATAGCGATGGAGTTCATGTATTTTGGTGATCTTCAAAAGTACATTAACTATTGCTTTTTGCCAGAATCTGAAGCAAGTCTCATCGCCTTGCAGGTCGCTCAGGGTCTACGCTTTATGCACGATAGTAATTTCGTGCACAGAGACCTCAAACCCCTCGTACAGTTTCCATAGCCGTATCATTTTCTCTAAGGAGAGACTAACACACTACTAGAACATTCTCGTCGCTCAACCAGGTCCCATGTGGCACGTCAAACTAGCCGACTTTGGACTGGCGAAGAACACGGACGAAACAGCTCTTAAGACACGAGGGATTGGCACACCAGGATACATGGCTCCGGAGCTGACTGGGGGTTCGACTGGCGCATACACCCCGGCTGTTGACATCTGGGCGCTCGGCGCAGTGGTCTTTAGCATGCGGACGCGAACTCCCCCCTTGTTCATGTCGAGTAAGCTTTGTGTTGATTTTGTGCAGTGCGCCATGACGGTAGACCCCGGGTCGCGGCCCACGATTCATCAAGTCCTGGATCACGGTTGGTTAACTGGTAACTTCTCTGTGGTCGATCACCAACGGTACGTATCTGCTCGAAGTTCCAGAGACTTGCATTGACAAATTTAGAACCGCCGCACAATCCGATACCTGCGCTCAGGAAGGCTCTGATTCCTTGTCGTCTATCACACCAAGCCACAGCACATCTTCGAGCGATCAGGAACTCAACTCAAGCGGCCGAGGCTCACCAACATCACCACCGTCGTCTATTTCATCACCAGCCTCGACCATGAAGCACACCGGAGAAGCGGCACTAGGCAATATACCAACACTCTACTCTCTCCCAAGGGAATGCGCACCACCACCCGGCAGCAGTTCTTACAGTATGTCGACAACTGGATGGCCTAGCCAGTGCAATGCTTCTTGGGCCTCCAGCTATCAGTCCAGCATTCCTCAGCCGCCGAGAATGCATCCATCTAGCTCTTACTATCGTAAATTACCAACGCCCCAAGGACCCATGTACCCAGGACAAACCTCGTACTTTGATCCACCAACAGTAAGCCACATCGAAACCAGCTGCGATGTTCAACTCAGAGCAACTACTTCTATGGCAGCGAGGCATCCCGTTCAACCATCAATCACATCCAGTCTTACTGCGTCTATCGACCGCATAGCATTAAGACCCGACACGGGAACAGAGTCTGAAACTTCAGCGAACGACTTGCAATCTGCCTCTTCTATGGGTCCGCCAGAATTTCCCTCCCCCGAGATAAGAAGCCCATCCCTACAGCCTAGCACTGTGCATAACTCGTCTCTAGATGAGATTATCGCCAATTCTGTGGCGACCAGTCCAGGGGGAGAAGAGCCGAATCAAGACCCGGTGGATACAGAGGCAATGATTCCTCAGATACAGGCAAGGCAAGATACCGATATTCAACTTCCAAGCACGGAGTCAACCGGCGTCATGTCCGCACCGGAAGATACATCTGAAGAACCCACTACTCATGCTGTTGTCGAAGTTGACCACCAACTTGAGTTACACCAGGAAGGAGGCATTAGTTCTTTTGATACTACCATTCCTACCTATGGTGTCTCTGGCCCCAGAATCGAGCCGTCCGATGGAACATCTGATTCTGGCTCCAATTCTAGCTCTGAATTTGATGAGTTCCCTGAGGTAGACCTTGGTGAGGACAAGTATGGAGACGAGCATGAGAGCGAAGATGAAAGTGAAGGCGAGGGTGAAGACAAGAGCGAAGACAAGAGCGAAGACAAGAGCGAAGACAAGAGCGAAGACAAGAGCGAAGACGAGAGCGACGATGAGAGCGAGGACGAGAGCGACGATGAGAGCGACGATGAGAGCGACGACGACGATGACGATGATGACGATGACGAGGCAGAGGAACAGTCAGAGAATGGTGAATAGGTGTTGGTTCCTCCCTAGCCTGCTTGACTGGCAAGAGTAACTACTACCAGCGGCCTAGACACCATGTTCGACGGATACAGAGTACTGCAATCAATCGATACTTGACATGCCTCACCTGATATACTAGTTTCGTCAATCGTGACGACCCCGTTCGATTACCTCGAGGATCAGCAAAATGCTTGATATCTCGATACCATGGAATGGAGCCCTTACAAGTGATCAAAGTCATCAAGAATTTTCCACACCACAGACCTGGGCATGAGAGAGGCATCTGCACTGACAAGCCCGAGAACTTACGCAGATCGCTCTGATACTAATACGCCAGGGAGATTGAACGTACTTACCATCCAGACACGCAGCCACTTTAGAGAAATGGTGAGATCGTCGTCATTGTTCTCGCAATTCATGCCCCCCTTGGCATCCTCGTAGATATAGCTCCTGTATGGCACTTGCCTGAGACTATTCTAAGAGTGTGTTTAAATTGTACTAATCTCCAAAAGTTTCAGTATTCCGATATTTTTACTTCCGGTGGGTATTATTTCCTCTCGTTTTAGGGTCGCAAAAATATTTCTGTCATTTGCTCCCGCTGCGAGTGCATATCAAAAGTGGAATCGTTTTTTGTTGCTTCGTCCCAAGCACCATATGTGTTGTGACGAAGCGAGTCTGTATGGGGCTGGGGGTACTCTCGGATGCCGATAGATGCCGGTATATACTAATAGGCAGGTGGGATATATATACCAAATCATCATATGATACTCAATCGTCCACTGTCTACGGTGCCTAGACTCTACTTAGGTGCATGGCATTCAATTATAATGGGCAGAATCATGATGCAGGACCGTAGTTTACGTGGATACGAAATTGTAAATAACGACATGTATTCATGAGTAGGTACAAACTTGCTCGTACACTTGATGTGTACGAAGTCAACGTGGAGAATAAGTTACTAGTTTCTGACAACCACATAAAACCTGATCATTTTCTTCAAGATTACAAATCACCATTCAAACATCAATATACAATCCTTAGACTTCTAGCCCTAATTCACCACAAAAGCGTCGGTGATTGGCCAAGTAACAACGTTAACCCGGATATGGACATTGGTGCTCGAAACACCGATTACCCGATTTGGACATTGATCTTCATACTCTATCAGAGTCGATTTAAGAGTGACGTTTGGGCTTTGAGGTGTCAGGGAGTATATGATGCCTGTTATATTCTGCTATGGTTTTTATTAATAAATGGAATGTTCTTCACTCATTGATTCTTCGTTTTTGAGATCCCAGATTCAAGTGCAAGTGCTCGAGACGGCAAAAATGAGCAGGAGACATTCCACACCTTTACAGCCAGTGGACATTGAACCTGGCGTACTTCTCCATTCTCAACAAGACAACTATCACAATCCACCTAAAGGAAAGCTCAAAGAAATTCTCTTCATCTCCACCCTCTGCTCAACCCAATTCTTCGTCCAAGGAGCATTCGGCTACATCCTCATCCCTCTAACCCTCGTCGGACAAACCTTCAACCAAGACTCAACCACAAGCGCAGAGAGACAAATGACATGGCACGTCGGCGCATACAGTCTCACAGTCGGCACATTCATCCTCATCGCAGGCAAACTAGGTGATGCCTACGGCTCAAACCGGATCCTAATATTAGGGTGGACGTGGTTCGGCATATGGTCTATCATCGGTGGTTGTAGCGCATTCACTTCTTCTCCTATGTTCTTTGACGTTGTACGTGCCTTTCAGGGAATTGGGCCTGCGCTTCTGTTGCCGAATGCGTTGGCTATAGCGGGTCGAACCTATCCGCCGGAAAGCAAGAAGAAGAGGCTTATATTCTCGATTTTTGCACTTGCTGCTCCGCTTGGAACTTCGACGGCTGGTTCTATTGCTTCTGCATTTGCGCAGTATATGTGGTGGCCGTGGGTAATGTGGGTGTATTCAATTGGCTGTTTTGTGAATGCTCTCTTAGCGTTCTGGGTGATTCCGCGGGATGTATCACCAGCTCAGAAGAAGGGGAATAATACGGAAAGAAAAATAGACTGGATTGGGGCTATCTTGGGGGTGTCTGGTCTACTACTCCTCAACATATCATGGAACCAAGCCCCAATCGACGGCTGGCAAACACCATACGTCTATGTACTGCTCATTCTCGGCTTTACCTGTCTCTTCGCATTCGTACTGCACGAACGACGAGTCAAAATTGAACCTATACTAAACATTACCATATTCAACAAACACGTCGCAGCAGTTCTGCTCACAACCGGTCTTGGTTGGAGTAGTTTCGGGGTATGGTTCTACTACACATTTCGATTCATTCAACGATTCCGAAATGTGTCACCCTTGGACTCCGCGGCACAGTTTGCGCCTGGAGCTATCTCAGGGATTGTGGCAGCTATTGCGACGCCGAAGTTGATGACGGTTGTGCCTCATGGTTGGTTGATGACGATTGCGTGTGGTGCGTTTCTTGTGGGATGTATACTTCAAGCGTTCGCGCCGGTGGAACAATCGTACTGGTTTAATACGTTTTGGTCTTTCGTGGTTATGGCGTGGGGGTAAGCAAGCATATTCTCATTCCGTATCCCTCAAAAAGAGCCAAGTCTAATGCTCAGTAGTATGGACATCTCATTCCCAGCATCCGCAACTATCCTCAGTGATGCAGTTCCTGCCAAGCATCAGGGGGTTTCGGCATCACTCGTGAATACTGTAATCAACTATTCAATTGCGATCGGTCTCGGAATCGCCGGCACAGTTGAAGCTCAAGTGAATCATAATGGGAACCAGGTACTAGAAGGATATAGGGCTGCTTTGTATACTTCGGTTGGTCTGGCAAGTGTGGGATGCGGAATTGCAGTTGCGTATGCGGTTTTTCTGGACAATCGTGCAACTACTGACAAAAAACAATAATTTACTTGCTTGAAATACTCTCTCAGCTTGCCGGAATTAAAAAAAAAAAAAATACATTCCAGATAGTGAAAAATGCAAAAAGCAAGGGGCTAACTGGGAATCGAACCCAGGACCACTCCCACCCTAAGGGAGTATCGTACCACTAGACCATCAGCCCGTGTTGACGGCGGGTCAATTTTTGACAATATCAATCAAACCAAGGGTGCAGGGACTAGCATGAGGTATTTAGCCCTAACACAGGGAGGACTTCACAACTAGAGCATGGGATACCAGTTGATATAGCAGGATGAGGCCATATGTGACATTAAAATGAGAGGTATGCATGTAATAGTTAATACAGTTCATTCCAATAAACATCTATGGCTACAGATTTCATATTTCATGTTCTACTTCCCCATACATCAACGTGGAGTGATGCCTCTATATATCTTGCCCCAGCCATGATATGTACTGGGATACAGAATTGACAAGCATTTCAAACTACACATATTGGACGGTACAGTCGTCAAATTCAATAAATCAGATGAGACCTAGAACAGATCTACTCACCTATTTTCCAGCGGGATTGCCTTTTTGAACAAATCCCCCACTCGTGAAGACCACGGGTTCTGGCCTCGTTCGGTTGGCCTGAGGCTGGAAAACATCCAGTCTCTGTTATCCCCGCGGGCCACCTACGAGGTAGTACTTGCTCTTAATACCGCGCTCTAGTTCATTGTCGTTCGTCTTTTCTCCGGTGCCGGCATGGACTGGATGAACAACACAGCGCCTCTACTCATTTATTGAGGTGCACATCCGGATCATCGTAGTATCGCCATGTACATGATCCGGTATTACATTGAGCGTTACAGCGGCCTGGATATCATTTGGTACTCCATGCGGGGGACTCTAGCTGGGCATGGTATCTTCCTTCTCCTTGCTATACCAGGTATATTCCTTGTTCCAGAAAGCCCGCGTTGGCTAATCTCGAAAGACAAAATATCCGAAGTACGCAAGACTCTTGCTGACCACCATGCGGGGGGGGGGGGGGGGGGGGATCTGGACGATCTACTAGTTCTTGAGCAGTTGAGCCACATCCAAGCTGCCATCCGCTGCCGAAATCGTGGCCGGAAAAGATACAAGCTGCACCCTCATGGTAACATGGACATCCTTTATTGTGGCCATCATCCTCAACACTTTCGTTAATCCTGTTGCCATTCATGGTATCGGGTGGAAATACTACATTGTCCACATCGCTCTGCTTGTAGCTTGGCTATTAATTATCTTCATCGTACCCGGAAACACGAGGACTTTCGTTGCACATTGTTGTCCGGTTTGATGGCGAGGATGCCATACTCAATGGTTCTGGGGAGGCCATGGCGAGAGCACATATGTTGAAGAGGAGAAGAAGGAGTAATCCTCCACCTACACTTGTGACTTCACTCTGTGTACTTATGTATTTCTGTTGTAAGTATGACCTCGGGAGTGTGACTGGATCGTATTTTATCCATTTAGTACATTCGGATCTATCGGACGGAATGCTGTCTATATCACAAGTACTTTATTCATAATTCTTCTGTACATGACTCCGTAGTAGCTACCAAGGATACTATTCTAGAGATTGATGATATGCTGTAGATGTAGTTTTATCGTACAAGAGGGACCTTTTATAGATCCGGAAACTGATAAAAACCCGGGTCGCTTGGGAAGCCATCATTATGTTAGGAGCCCCTGGAAGGTACTTAGAATTGTTGCCTTTTCTCAGGTATTATTAGGCATTTCGAGGGGCTAGTGTACCTCGCCCGGCGGCATCGAGCCCCAGCCAGCCCCTATCAAACATAAGTCGAGGGGCTACCATAGCGGGTGCTAGAGCCCAGCCTACCTATACGTCCACTAAATCATGGGCTAGTCCGATCCAACGCATTGCAATCAGGAATACAGTGGCAAATCCGAACACCCTACATCAATACGGGCTGATGGTCTAGTGGTACGATACTCCCTTAGGGTGGGAGTGGTCCTGGGTTCGATTCCCAGTTAGCCCCTTCCTTTTTGTATTTTGCACTATCTGGAATGTATTTTATTTTTGTATCCGGGAGTTATATGTATATATATTGACATTTATGTTGTGTAATTGAGATGATTTGCTGAGATCCGATCTCATTGTCTGATTTTTAGCCCTAATATGCTAACTGGACAAAGAATGATATCATCCAAGCGCAAGCGTGCCTAGCTAGCTTAGTTTATCCACCCAAATGTCACTCATGATCAACATACATACATATTCATCTGAAAGTCGAATGTTGCATTTCGCATGAATAGAATAGGTATACGAAAATGCCAACTATAGAAGACAAAACAGATGGCCCCTGGCTATTCGTCACGACTTCACCGGCATGCCATCGTCCATCAAAAGCGCAACGATCGCAGGTGAGACGGCAAGTTATGCGCGAGATTGGATTCTCGAGACGGAAGAAGTCAAGGTTACATGAAAGTACTTCGGTGGAGGAGGAGGAGCATCACTCAACAAAGAAGACGATTACCAAGAGTTCATTTGACAAGATGAACGAATGGACTGATCGGATTGGTGGTTCAATATATACATCCACCCCTTCATGCCTGGAGATTGGACTGGGATATCCCACACCCCTAGAAAGCAATGCACGCCTCATCCTCTCCCACAGTAAGTATCCATGGATTTTGACCACAAATTACATCTCACTTATCTACAAGTGTTCTCCGACTTCATCCCCTCCTACCTGCGCATCTACCGCGACAAATGGTTTCCGACCACGATCGGCAACGCATCAGCCTTTGACCAGATGCTAGCCACATACGCCAAACATTTATTGAATTGGCAGCGAGAAACGAGCCAGAATCAGGATGGAAGTTCGGTTTTGAATGAGATTGTGTTGTCGGGGCATGCGAAGACGTTGGCTTTTGTGAGGCTGAATCTAAGTAGTAGTGAAGGTGATGGTGAGCAGGTAGAGAAACTAGTTACGGCGATTGTGGCGTTGGCTTGTTATGCGCATTTGTGTATGGATATGGATGTGTGGAGGTTGCACATGGCTGCCGTAGGAAGGATATTTGAAGTCAAAGGGTTTTCATTGAGTTCGAGGTTGCTGGCTCTTGTTGAATGGTAAGCAGCTCTCTGCAGCATTAGGATGTGTGTACTAAGAACATCTCAAGGGTTGATGGAATCGGTTCGTATGATCTCGATACTTCGCCGATATTTGATTCGACACATGAAACTACTCTAATTACTCCCGACCCGAATGAATCATATGTATACACCTACCTGACAAACACCGACATCTCCCCTCCCCTTATCGACGCCTTCACGGCTCTACGTCAAATGAACACCCAGCTTAACCTTTTACACTCCGCCTTGGGGAACAAACTATGGCAAACCATTACACCCATCGAGATCGATCGCCTAGTCAATCCCGTCGTACGAATGTTCCTTTCTTCTTCGGCACGCTTAGACTCGCCTTCGTCAACAGGGGCATGCATCCGATCAGGCGCATTGCTGTACCTGGCTGAATGTAGACGACGGTCTGGGATCAGTCCTGTGATTGTTGATTTGCATCTACGGAGCTTGTCAAGAGCGATGATGGATGCTAGCATTATGGCAATGGATCCGTCGCTCTGGATATGGTTATTGACTATTGGGGCTATAGAAGAGAGATCGGCGGTATCATATCCACATGAAGATGGAGGATTCTTCCATCGTTGGCTTGCAATAGAGCTTGCAGGGTATGGAATCACATCGTTGAGCGAGTACAAACGGCTTTTGTCGGACATAGTGTGGTCCGATTTGCTGTTTGATGAGCGGGTGAACTACCTTGCTGAAGATATGAATCTCTGGTTCAAGAGCCTATGTATATAATGAAAGATTAGGAACATGAACACTGACCTAAACACAACATTGCATACACCGGAATAACATGTTCAGAGTATATAACCACGATGCTTACGTATGTTTAGTCGGCGGTTGAACTCTGTGGCAACCAATCCGGTGGTCAAATGTCAAACCCTAGATACATACCTCGGAGTTCCCTCTACAATTGGTGAGCTGACGATGAATAGTTCTCAAAGAAGAAGTCGAGACGACCATGCGATTGATCGGTGTAACGAGACTGGATCAGTTGAATCCGAGTTATGATATGACAATTCTGGATAGAGATCCGCCGCAGCAGCTGTATACGGAGAATGGGTTTCTGAAGACGAAATTGTAGACACATCGTAATTATCAGTTCATACTATCGACACAGGGAGAATATCTATAATTTCGACTCCGGCTCCCCAATCAGACCCAAAAATGCCTCGTGAACCTGATCCGTCAAATCACTAGCCTGCAAACTTCTACCTTTGGACTCAAAAGCCCGTCTCGAGCAATCCCTCGTAATCGCACTTCCGGCATACGCCGCTAGAAGCAAAGTCGTTGTTGGCGACATTTTCGTACCCTTGTTCTCTAGTTCGGCTTGGACTTCCTCCTTGCTTTGTGCGGTAGACTTGGAAGCCTTCTCGCCTGAATCCCATAGCCCATCGTGGTATGCTGCGCGCCAGGCCATTAATGTTCCCAGAGAGCCTGTAAGGGTATCGCCCTGTCCACCGCTTCGCTTCAACCCTCCTCTAAGATCAGAAATGATACTCGTAACACCATTAGAAATCACATCCTTGGCCCCCTTTTGAATAATAGTAACACCACCCAACGCCTGAGAAAGTTTCTCACAAGCTTCAGACGCCTTACTCAACTCCTTCTCGTCATTCTGATCCTTTGCAGTCGGTAACTGCACACCGAGCGCCTTCGCCAAACGACCAAACTCCACAACATTTGGCGTCAAAATACACTCTTTGTACCCCTTGACCAAGTCAGGTTTCTCGATGACGAGCATTAGTCCGTCCGCGTCAAGGACAAAGGGCACGGATTTGTTGCGTGCTTCTTTCATGATTTCTATCACGACTTTTTGGGTTACGCCGTCTCGGCCTAGGCCGGGACCGATGACCAGGACGTGTAGGCGTGGAAGCATGTCGAGAATAGGGCTGGCGAGGGATGCTGGGTCTTTGGATGAGGAGTCTGAGACTGATGCTGTGCTGGGGAGAATGGGGTGGACCATAAGGTTTGGGGAATATGCTTTTATGACCTTGATAATGTCAGATGTATAATACGAAGATGCATAATCAAGGACATACTGGTGCAGCTGATCTCTCGCATATGACATGACTCTAGTAAAGACAATCATCATTAGATGAATGCATCCAGTTGGTGTTCAAAAAACTCACCATATCACAACCTATATATTTCGTCACCATCTAGTCAACATACATTATGAATCAGAGACATACCTAATCGTGCAGAAGCCATTGCCGAGAAATAAGGCGCACCCGTATAACTAACACACAATCAATACCCTCTTCCATACATAATAGTCCGAGTATAGAGGGGAGTTGTCAAACATACTCCACACTTCCACCAATGACCGCAACTCGACCCAGTTGACCTCAACCAAATCTTAGCAACAGATCTAAAACTCTTGATGGAAATATGATATCCATACCTTTATGAAACTTCTCCAGCATCGGAGGCACCATTGTCCTCACCCGCGCGAGCAGGGTTGTGGATGGTGTGGTGATGTGTATGGGCTTTACGGGCTCCATTTTGATTTCTTCAATTGATCGCTTGTCCTATTTTTCTTTGTAGCCAAATGAGTTTCCGAGCTTGTCCTTAAAATAGCTGGAAAATATGTCATTTGTATATTCGAGTTACATTCGAGAGATGATACATGTCAAGTTTTGTAGACCAAGCTTGTTCTGATATCGATGATGGTGGGGCCCGTTGACAACCATGTGATGTCACATATCAACAATTTCTGCTACATAGGGATCAGAATAACAGTATACGTATAGGTGATATCTTGATAATAGCAAATCTGTATAATATATTGGTCGCTAACAGCTGACTAACTGAATAGTATAATAAAACCTCCTCTAACCAACCACACCCGCTAAAATGCAATAATGATATGAAAAAGATAGGTATCTGATGCAGTATATCCTTTGCCGACGCCATGAACCGCAGAAAAGGATCAATAAGTTTATAAAAAAGTAGTAAGATCATGTGTAACTCCTCCTCAAAGGAATCTAACGCCTCGCTCTTGCTAGCGCAGTCAATTTCTGCTTTCTCTCCATTTTTGCCCTCTTCGCTTCTGCTTCTAACCGCATATCCTCTTCGTCTTCTTTCTGAGCAGCACGGAGTGCCGCAAATTCTTCTTTCTCCATGTCTCCGTATCCAGCTTCCATGTCTGAGGACGCGTCGGAGTAATAATCATCGTAATCATCGTAAAAGTCGCCTTCGTCTTCTTCATCAGTACCGAGATACTCATCACGGCGAGGAGCCCGACGACGATCCGCATCCTTGTGTTTTGCAGGCAAGTTCGCTGTTCCCTTGTATGAAGGTTGGGCCGAACGGGATGTTCCTTTGTAGGCATTCTCTTCGGGTTCTCGCTTCTTAATACCAGCATCAACGCCAGGCTTTCCATCCAGTTTCTTTCCTGTATTCGGAGCCGGACTAACACCTAGTCGTTTCCCAGAACGTGCCGCTTCTTTTCCTTTGGCGGCCGCCTCCATACGTCTCTTCATCTCTGTTTTACTGATCTTTCCCTTTGGCAAAGCCGTCTGGTGCTTCAATACGCCAACCTTGGGTGCCTCCTTCTGAACCGCTTTGGCTTTGGCCATCAAGTCTGCGAATGATCCTTTTGGAGGTGGCTTCGCGGGTGCTGCCGGCGGGGTGGACTTTTTTGCGACTGTAGGCCGGGTAGGTAATGGCGCCTTGGGTCGTCCCTTCACATCGCTACCGTTCGTTGTAGTCAATGGCTTTTCCGGTCGTCGAAGTGGTTCCTCGGCTTTCCGTTTGATTCCCGCTGATGTATTACTGCTGGTAGGTCGGTTAGAAGTTGGCTCTGAAGGTGTCAGCTTTCTAGGTTCGGATTTGGCGGTCGTAGCGGAAACTACGGAAGTGCTCGGTCGCGGGGTTGTTTTCGGGAGTGAGGTTGGAGTTCCCGTCTCGATAGACGAGAGAACCGAGCTGAGGAACTATCGGTTGTCAGTTGTGCTTGACAAGTCAGATGAACAATTAATACATACACTCATAATGATATGTTGTAGCGGGGTGTCTCAAGAAATCTGAAATAGTTCAGAAGTCGTGTTTAGGTGATATGACCAGTCTTGTGTTGTCCTTGTTCAACGCCACCAGGTACCAAGAGCGAACTTCATGATGTTTGTTGAACGTAGAAGTGAGATCAAAAGACCCACTACGGGGCGCAGATATGGTGAATGGGCTCAGCAGTCGAGATATCGATGCTCTCCACGAGTGCGAAGCGTTGTATGATACTGTCCGAGTCGTTGTTTGAGTTGGAAAGTGGGAAAGTCAGGAGGCGCAGAAAGTCTCGTTGATAAAGCGACTGAGCCAAGTGACCTTTCTAGAACATTGGTCACGTGGTTCGTTCCGGCTTGAAGGGAAACAGCCGGCCCGAGTTGGGCAGGCGGTAAGCGGCAGTCAAGCCACATATTGTCAGACTCGCTTACGGCAAGTCACCAGCCACAGCCGCACTTTTTCTTTTGTGGGCAGACAGAGACACAGACCTCTTCCATCTTGATCTTCTATCACGCTCAATTCACTCACAACCTCGAACTTGACGTTTCAGTCTCCGCCCAACTTGCGGTTAAATCGATTGACTCTCCTGTTCGTTTCATAACGCATCAACTTGTATGTCTTTATTCTCTGCTGTTGTCTACATCGCGAAAGAATCACCTTACTGAACTGAAATTTTCTTGATAGAAACCAACAAAATGAAGCACTTAGCGGCCTACCTCCTCCTCGGCCTTGCCGGCAACGCCTCCCCTTCCGCCTCTGACATCAAGAACGTCCTTGAGTCTGTTGGTATCGATGCCGATGAGGAGCGTCTCGAGAAGCTCCTTGCCGAGCTCGAGGGCAAGGACATCCAGGAAGTTAGTTATTGTCACTCTACGCAGGGAATAGAGCAAATCGCTAACAAATAATTCTACAGTTGATTGCTGAGGGTTCTTCCAAGCTCGCCTCCGTCCCCAGCGGCGGTGCTGGTGGTGCTCCTGCTGCTGGTGGTGCCGCCGCCGGTGGTGCTGCTCCTGCCGAGGAGAAGGCCGAAGAGAAGGAGGAGGAGAAGGAAGAGTCCGACGAGGACATGGGATTCGGTCTTTTCGACTAAACGCAATAACCTCAAAAAGTGGAACGAATCAACAAAAAACAAAAGGGAAGGAGATGACATTCTGGATACTAGGGTCTGGGGTTATGGATGACTTGAAGTGTTTATGGCGGAGTTTATGCTTTTCCTACAAGTTACATCTATGATGCGTTACGATATTATGCCACTAGGTCCGAAATTCAGATGTCACAAAATCTCATTCTGTCCTGTAAATCCCAGAGTATCGATAAATATCATCAAATGTCATTAAATTGACCAATAACCAATAATTAATCGATAAGCACAGCTATGCTGCTATCATGCTGAAATGCTAGTATGATGGTATGTCCCAAAACGGCTAGCGTAGGGCTAGGGCTCATAACCTAAAGCGGTCGCTTAGGCGAATATCCACCCTTCAAACTCGAGCGACTCGCAGAGCCAACCGCCCCGTCCCGCCCTCACTTCAGATCCTTTAGCGACCACGACAACATTTTTCCCCCTGGCTTTTCGATACCGTGAACGTCGAAAAGCTACCTGAGGAAAATCCATAATCGACAAGATGGCTGACCAGGAATACGTAAGTTATTCTGCTTGTTCTGTGGCGATGCGGTCTTCAGACAATTGAGATAGTGAAGTGAAAGATCTATTGTGAATGTCGCATGCTAACGATGATTCTCTACAGAACGCCGAGGAGGCTGCCGGTACGTTTACAATATTTCCAGAATCCTTTTCATATTTTCGAGATCTACGAGTTTTTCGACGATGCAGGAAGACAATGGGTCGATAAACGATGGATGATGATACGATGAATTGGACAGAGATCAATAGAAGGACAACCGCTGACGAACGTTCATACAGAGTTGAAGAAGAAGAGACAGTTCCGCAAGTTTTCTTACCGCGGTATCGAGCTCGAGCAGTACGTTTTCGCCCATCTAGAACGCGCCATTAGAAGGAACGAAATTGACAGGTGTGTAGACTCCTCGACCTCTCCTCAGAGGAACTCCGTGATGTCGTTCACGCCCGTGCCCGCCGTCGTTTCAACCGCGGCTTGAAGCGCAAGCCCATGGGTCTCATCAAGAAGCTCCGCAAGTCCAAGCAGGAGGCCAAGCCCAACGAGAAGCCCGACCTCGTCAAGACACACCTCCGTGACATGATTGTCGTGCCTGAGATGATTGGATCCGTCATCGGTATCTACTCTGGCAAGGAATTCAACCAGGTTGAGATTAAGCCTGAGATGGTTGGCCACTACCTTGGAGAATTCTCCATCTCATAGTACGTTTTTTTTTGCTCGGATTGAAGTGAGAGGGAAGGAAAAAGACTGACAATAAATAGCAAACCCGTCAAGCACGGTCGACCCGGTATTGGTGCCACCCACTCCTCCCGTTTCATCCCCCTCAAGTAAACGTATCGCTACGTCTGCTTTCCTCAACAACAAAAAACAAAATACCAGAGAAAAATTCACGCTATACTATCATCGACCTTGGTTTTCATTTGTTCTGGAACCGGGAATGGGAATGCGGGTTGATTGGTTTGGCTTTTCTTTTAATTTATTCCATGTCAAATACTGCGTGAATGAATGGGCTTGATTGATGCATGAGATATGATTCTTTATACGAAGTTAAGCCAAGACGAATGTTGTAGTAGTAACAAAGTAGATGAACGTATATAAAAAGTACTGGAAAGACCCAGAGCTATCCCCATGTATTCCTCTTCTCCTGCTTTAGGGTCGTCTCGACAATTTCCTCCATACTCTTCAAATGCTTCGCAATATTCTTGTCCCTATGTTCCCAAAGCATTCCGGCCGCACAGAGATCCTCAGTCACCCATACAATGTCATTCTCCGCTTGTGCTTTCAATGTCGGATTGGGCCACACAACCTCGTCCATCAGCTTCCTGGTTCCGGCGATGATTTCCCCCTGGACATTACCATAGAGCATCCAATTCAGAACCATCCAGGCATAGAAAACGGGTTTGATCTCGTGGATGTCGAACGGGCTATCATAGTCTTTCGGATCCCGCTGCATTTCCATGATTTTGTTGGCATAGAGAAGATGCCAAAAGAACTCGTACGCGTGTTCACGGCGCATTGGGTGACACTCATCCGGGTACTGCGTTGGATCAGTCCGGAGATGTCGAACCGCCGCGTCCACCGCGGACTCTTTGTACATTTGGTCCTGAGCTTTGCACAGCATGATTTCGGTCCTGAGTGCCGCGAGCGGTTGCTGTTGTGTGTTGACTGCGTCCCAGTCTGTCTTTTCCGACAGTTTACGGATCATACTACTCAATTTCCATGCCGTGGCAAACCCGGTGGCGCTGGCGCTGGCGCTGCTGGACTTGACGATGTCGTCAATCTCCGAGTTGGTGCTCTGTTCCAGATCGCCCCTTTTTTTGATGTCTTCTGGCTTTATGGTGTCCATATCGTGCAGGCATCTAGTGCATCGACAGTCGAACTTGTAGCGGTCCTTGAGCTCATGGCGGCGTGTGCCTACGGAGTAGGTAACGTCAATATACGGAATGGAGATTTGCTCGTCTTTTGCGATAGGCCGTATCGCTCTGACGTAGAGTTTGCCTTTGTCAAAGGAGTAGCTGGCGTTGGGGTCGCAACTATGGTTGAACCTGGCGGCGCCGGGGTGAAGATATACACCGCGCCGTCTGCCATAGGCGGTTGTCAAGGTGAATGAATTTGCGTTCAACTACAGTTCTATAAGTCTCAAACCATATAGGGTTGTAAAAAGTGACTTACCTTTCCGAATAACTCTTTCATCCAGTCTGGATCCAGATCCTTCAAGTTCCCGTACTCCATCACAGCTTTGGTCATCAAAGCATGATCTTTGGCCTCTTGACTTTCGCCTTCATAAATTTTAGGGAAGGTCAGGGCGTTGAACTCGTCCCAGACTTCTTTAGGGATCTTGTCGTTCTTCCAGCACAAGACTATCCTCAGAATAGCTCTGACAGGAAGCGGCAGGACTTTGGGGTGCAGCTTTGCGTAAATAGAACATTCCAAGGAATGGCCTGCTTTCCAATCTTTTCTTTGGCAATTCTATCTCCTATTAGTCCTGACTTATCATGACCCTAACAAAGGAAGAAGAGTACCTTATCGCAGTAAGAAACAGCCTTACACCGCACACAAGCCTTGACCAACCCGGGTCTCCTATTATCAATACTCCCGCCTTTGCCCACATCATAACAACCCGAGCAAATATTTTTCAATTGCTTTTCCTCCACGAGCGCAATGGGTGGCTGATCGAGGACTAGAATGTCCGCACTCTTTTTGATGTCGGTTGTTGCGAATACCCCGAGGCCGATGGAGATGCCGTTTTGTTCGGCGGGGCGGACTTCGGTGCGTGCTGAGTTTGCTGTTGATGTTACCATGTTATTTGTCAGAGGCAATTGGTAGATTGGTAAGGAAAAAAAAGATGAGGTTATGTTGTTGATAGAAAGGACAAGACGTTGTCTGGGGATGGATTTTGACTTTATCGATAAGCGGTCTACCTACTGACTCGACGCGTAAATTGGTCAGTAGGCGCGTCACATACGATGAATACGATTGTATCCTCTCAATTCTGATGTATCATTAGAATTTAGTTCTGCTGGATTCAATGTTATGGTATATCATTTTGAATAAGGGCTAAAAAATTCTGTCCTTTCTCATTACTTGCTTCCCATACTGATGTGAACTGTAATTCCTGCCAGCCATAGTCGATCTACTTAGGTATGAATGGTCACAGGAGACGCTCTCGTGATTGAAGAAGTTTCAGCAGATACATACATCAAATTTATACATCAAAACTACTAGAGTTAAGTCCACAGTTAAACTGAGAATTGTTGTTGTTGTTGTCATATCACCAAAATTGGGGTATCTACATGCTAACCCTAACCTACCCAAATCGAACAAGAATAACTTCAGGTTCAAACCCTATCCAAGAACCATATAATTTAACGAGTCTATTCAATCTCAGCTTGATTGACTATGAACATCCCAGATGGGCAATTATTCCGTGGTTTTTGTCATGTCATGTCATACGGAAATCAGTCCCAGCTCAATGTTGCCTCATCTCCTATGCGATGGCAAAGATATAAGTAGTTCTCCTTCATCCCAAATATCTCCCCACAGTTATCTCAAGTGCTAGTACCTTTCGATAAATACATACCCAAGAGACTCCTCCATCTATTGAGCAAACAAATACCAAAATGCAAATCAAAACCCTCCTCCTCGCAGCCAGCAACCTCATTTCCAGCGGTAAGCCACCCTCCCTTTCCTAAACAAATCTACCTTGACCTAAAACATGAAAACAGCAACAGCCGCCAAAATAACAACCCAATCCGACGCCGACACCCTCCCAGACACAATCACAGACGGCATCGAAATCTCATCCACTTACACCGGCGACCTAATCCTTCCAACCGTCACCACTGTCATCGGAAACATCACCTACAGCGGGCCGGATCTGATCAATTTCTCGGCCCCGGTGTTATCGGTTGTAGTGGGCACGTTCAATTTTACGGGGGCTTTTAAATCGTATGTCTTTTTGTCCTATCTTAGTCGTGGTGAATTGAATTGGTGGTTATACTGACAAGGGAAGGTTGTCGATGCCGGCTATGACGCAAATCACGGAGGCGCTCATTGTCGCGACGAGTGATAGTTCGTTTGATTGCGCGCCGTTCCGGACGTTGCAGCGCGATGGAATCGTCGCGGGGGAGTTTACATGTACCGTCTAATGAGTCTTGAATCTATACATACATGGCCATGAATTGCAAGGATGTGAGCTGCATGGCGGGGCGCCTGCCCGGAGAAGATTACTACATGACATTAGCTTGGGTCTATAATATCGCCTCATAAATATTTTCGTTCTAAAATCTTAATTCAACCTTATACATCAATCCTCCAAGTACCTACCACAAGTAAACACCTACTGGCTAGGAAACAAACTAAATGGAGAAAGAACCCTGCACCCGTGGAAAAACAATCTCCTCGATCCTTTCCTTTTATCGCCTGCTAACTCAACTCCCCTACATCCCGTCCAACGAACTCATGCTCCCACCGCCAACAGGCTGGCCCATTAGCACTGAAACTACAGAAGAAGGAGGAGCAGGCATAAAAGCAACCGAACTCCGCAACCGCGGCAAAACTGAGACCGTAATTGACGTGCTCCGTCACTTACCCTATCTAGACCAAGAATCGTATCGGGAACACTGGACTCTAGCCGACAACACGCTACACATCAACTATGCCCGCGGACAGTTGTATGCCGACTATCTGGAAAGAGATACAGCCATCTTGCCCTTGCCGGGACATATAATCTGGCTCACAGAGGGGTTTGAGCGTGCGGGAGTTTATTTGCTTCTCAATACCGAGACGTGGGAGATCATTGAGTACACACTGCTAGGGGAGAGTATTGAGATTGACTATGATGCGTATGAAGCGTTACCGGTTGATCAAAAATGGACGGCGTATAGTGCCATGCCAGCGAACGAATACTTTGACTTGTGGTGGTGGAGGCATGCGACGCTACAGTTTGTGCTTGTGAGGGATGAGAGCGCGTTTAGAGGGACGGGGGAGTGGTGGTGTAAGGATCCGAGGTATTTGTATGAAGAGAGTTTTGTGCAGGGTGAAGAAGCGGACCTAGAGGAGGGTGATGAGGGTGAGGATGAGGATTATGTCCCTGACGATGAAGGTGATGAAGACTCTGATATGGACCCCGAAGACTCGGATGATGAAGGAGACGGGGATGAAGAGATGGAAGATATCCAATCCGAACTGCAATCGCTCTCCCTCGACCAACCCCTCCCCCCAACAGCCCCAGCTGATCACAGTGATGAGGGTACAACAAACTCCAAGTGCAAAAAGAGCTTCCTCTACAAACTCGCGCAAACCCTCGTTCCCGACCCCAACAATAGTAACAACCCACGAGCAAACTTCACAGACCCCTGGACAACCGCCCAGCGCACACAAATGAGACAACTCGTCGCCATCCTGGTCTCGCACGGCTGGCCCGTTCCAGAATACGAATATCGCGTTTCAGGGCGATACATCACCACGGACCCTAAATCCTGGGAACTCGATCTGACCGCCTTCAAGAGAGAGGAATGTCTAGAAGCACTGAGACAATGGTCTACCGACCGCAAAGAACGCGAACGCGCCGAACGCCAGGCAGCAGCAGCCGCCGAAGAAATCCAACAAACGCGAAAAGTGCGCTCAATCGCACGCAAACTGCAAACCTGGTTCTTGGTTCCCACCGAAAAGGGCGAGGAGATTGACGAAAGTGTCATTCCCTACGCAGTGTTGGCGTTGGTTGAACTGGACGAAATAGAACCTGTGCCGGAGGAGGTTATACGACAAACAAATATACACAAGATTCTACAGGGGGTTGTGAATTGTGCGCCGATGAAAGAGAGGGAGGATTATCGCGAGATATGCGATAAGGCTGGCCAGTTCCTGAAGAACTGGGAATATATTATTAACCAATTTGACGCAGAGAAATGAGGTTAAAATAGGATAAGTGGAGATGACAATAAATTCTTCCTTTCTTCTTCTTCTTCTTTTAAGAATGTTGATGGTATAAACATTATAAACAAGATTTTTAGACTAGATAAACAGACAGACAGACAGACCAAAAAGCAAAGATTTTACATCATTTTACCACCTGCAAAATCAGACCAGCTTCGTACTTCGGACGGAATGCCTTCTTCCCGGGGGAGTTTTTCGTTCATGCATTGAGCGAAGAGGACGGCAGTCTATATTACGTTAGTAAAATACTCTTATGTAAGAAAAGGAAATGAAGGGAGGGTACCTTTGGCTCCATGAACAACGGCACACCGAAATCAACCGCGTTACGGCGCATAACATAGTCCTCATCCAACAAGGTCTTGCCACGGTGCTTGGCCAAGTTGAACACACCACGGATATCGTACTTCTGGAACACTTCACGGAGAGCACGCTTGTCTTCCTTGGGGAATTCGATAACCTCAATGTTAATCGGGGTCTTGGCTCGGCTCTCTAATGCAGCCTTGACTTCAGGGCTGGCGGCGTAGAGCTTGTAGTTCAAAGGTTGCAAGTAATCCACAATCTGAGACAAAGAATCGACATAGTCGCCGCCAAACAACAGACCTTCGCCGAGTTGAGGGAGACGGAAGTTCATGGTTGACTGCAAAGAAGCCCAGTAGGCTTCAACCAGGTCTTTACCGAAACAAGCGATTTCACCGGTACTGGCCATCTCGACGCCCAAGAAGGGGTCGGCGCCGGCAAGACGGGTCCAGGAGAATTGAGGCACCTTGGTAGCGACGTAATCACGTTTGGTGGTCATGAGGTCAACGGGTTCGGGAACGTCACGGCCAACGAGGGCCTTGGTTGCGACATCGATGAAGTTGGTACCGAGGACTTTGCTGACGAAGGGGAAGGAACGGGAAGCACGCAAGTTACATTCAATGACCTTCAACAAGGGCTCGCCACCTTCGGGGTTTTCAGCCTTGATGATTTGCATATTGAAGGGACCAGTGATGTTCCAAGCCTTGGCGACCTTTTCGGCAATAACCTTGACACGGTCCATGACGGGCTGCTCGAGAGATGTAGGGGGGAGGACAAGAGTGGCATCACCAGAGTGGACACCGGCGTTTTCGACGTGCTCACTGACAGCGTGGAGAATCAACTTTCCGTTGGAACCAACAGCATCGACATCAATTTCTTGAGCACCTTCAATGAACTTGGTGATGACGACGGGGTGATCAGGGGACACGGAACTAGCGTTGAGAAGCTTCTCCTTCAGCTCGTCCTGGCTGTAGATAACGCTCATGGCAGCACCGGAGAGAACGTAACTGGGACGGACAAGAACAGGGTATCCAACAGTGTCAGCAAACTTCTCGGCTTCAGCGACAGATGTAAGCTCCTTCCAGGCAGGCTGGTCAACACCAATGCTGTCCAAAATCTGAGAGAATTTATGACGATCTTCAGCCTTGTCGATATCAGCGGGATCAGTACCAAGAACGTGAGCGCCACCCTTTTCTTGCAAGCGAAGAGCAATGTTCTGAGGCAATTGACCACCGACAGAGACGACAACACCGCTGGCGTTCTCCAACTCGTAGATATCCATAACACGTTCGTAGCTGAGCTCCTCAAAGTAGAGCTTGTCAGCAGTGTCGAAATCGGTAGAGTAGGTCTCCGGGTTGTAGTTGATCATGACAGTCTTCTTGCCCATCTCTCTCAGAGACAAGGTAGCATTGACGGCACACCAATCGAACTCAACGGAGCTACCAATACGGTAGACACCGCTACCAAGAATGATAGTACCGTGATCATCAAAGGTGACATCATGGGAAGACGCGTTGTAGGTAGTGTAGAGGTAGTTGGTGTCGGCAGGGAACTCAGCAGCAAGAGTATCAATCTTCTTGACCCAGGGACGGATACCGAAGCTCAATCGGCGGGCACGAACGTCGTCCTCGGTGGATCCAACGCACAAGGCAATTTGCTTGTCAGAGAAACCAAGCTTCTTGGCCTTGGTGAGGATTTCCTTCTTAAGACCAAAGAGGCTACCGATTTCCTTGAGCTCGTTCTGGCAGTCGACAATGTTCTGGAGCTTGTACAAGAACCACTTGTCGATCTTGGTCAGATCGTGCACCTTCTCAACGGAGTAGTTCTCGTGAAGCATGGCCTGGCCGACAGCCAACCATCGGCGGTCAGTGGGGTTTCGTAGAGTTTCATCAAGATCCTCAAAGTGGTCACCCTGGAATCCGACAAATCGGGGGTCGACCTGACGAATAGCCTTCTGGAAGGATTCTTCAAATGTACGACCAATAGCCATAACCTCACCGACAGACTTCATGGCACTGCCAATGTCACGCTTGACGTGCTGGAACTTGCTCAAATCCCATCGAGGAATCTTGGTGACAATGTAATCCAAACTGGGCTCGAAGTTGGCAGTGGTGGTCTTGGTGACGGCGTTGGGTAATTCAGGAAGAGAGTGTCCCAAACCAATCTTGGCCGCAGTGTATGCCAATGGGTAACCGGTAGCCTTGGAAGCCAAAGCAGAAGAACGAGACAAACGAGCATTGACCTCGATAACTCGGTAGTCAAGACCATCAGGCTGCAAAGCGTACTGAACGTTGCACTCTCCCACGACACCAAGATGGCGGACAATCTTGATAGCAGCGGTACGAAGCATGTGGTATTCTTCGTCGGAGAGGGTCTGACTGGGGGCAACGACGATACTGTCACCGGTGTGAATTCCAAGAGGGTCAAAGTTCTCCATGTTGCAAACGGTAATACAGTTGTTCTTTGCATCACGAACGACCTCGTATTCAACCTCTTTCCAGCCCTTAAGGGACTTCTCGACCAAAATTTGGGGCGCAAGACTGAGTGAACGGGAAGACAAGTTCTTCAATTCTTCGCGGTTGTTGGCGAAACCAGAACCGAGACCACCCAAAGCATAAGCAGACCGAACAATGATGGGGTAACCGATCTTGTCGGCAGCATCCAGAGCTTCATCGACAGTGTTGCAAGCAATAGACTCTGCAATGGGGATGTTGATTTCGTTCAAGGCCTTCGCGAACAAGTCACGATCCTCACTGGTCTCCAAAGTGCGGACGCTAGTTCCCAACACTCGGACACCGTATCGCTCAAAGATACCCATGCGGTTCATCTGCACACCCAAGTTGAGAGCGGTCTGACCGCCAAAACTGAGGAAGATACCATCGGGCTGCTCGCGCTCGATCACGTGAGTCACATATTCGGGGGTGACTGGGAGATAGTACACTTCGTCGGCCAACTTGTGGTCGGTTTGGATAGTTGCGATGTTGGGGTTGATCAGCACGGACTTGACGCCGGCCTCTTTGAGAGCTTTAAGAGCTTGGGAGCCTACTAAAATCAGTACGTTGTGGTCGTTGCTGGAGGGCGAATGACTCACCAGAGTAATCAAACTCTCCAGCCTGTCCAATACTCAAACCACCACTACCAATAACTAGCACCTTCTTGACATCGACCAAATCAGGCGACGAGTTCACCGCTCCGCTGGCCAGGTACGCTCCTGCAGACGGGGGCGCTTCAGAGGCCAATCTGTGCAGACAACTGGAGAACAATCGCAGTTGTTGTGATCGAAGAGGAGAGGCATGGAGAGCATTTTGTTTTAGGCGGAGGGCAGCTGAGGTGACGGAGCGAGAGGAGGTAGGAATTTTGGTAGAGAAGGAGCGGAGAGAGGCTGCGCGTGAGGAGTCAAGGAGACATCGCTGTCGGAGGATGGAGGCTGCCTGCTGCCCGCAGCGCGCAGAGAGAGCCATTGCGCAATGCGCAGCTATGATAATTGATTAGTTGTTGTCTCTTGACAGTCAATTGGAGTATCAGTAGAAGAAAGGTGACTCGTGACTCTAGTCTTCGGACAGCAGACCAGATCAGTCTCAATCCAATTGGCTTCAATCCAACGAAGAATAAAAGCAGAAG
Source organism: Talaromyces verruculosus (assembly GCA_038993655.1). Classification (NCBI taxonomy): domain Eukaryota; kingdom Fungi; phylum Ascomycota; class Eurotiomycetes; order Eurotiales; family Trichocomaceae; genus Talaromyces; species Talaromyces verruculosus. The sequence goes on from JBBVQN010000064.1 coordinate 129,304, forward strand.
AAGAAGAGACTCACAATAAATCCAAGCTATGAGTCAGACGGGCTTGCCAAGTCGAGGGAAGAAAAATGATGGCTTTCTTGTAATAATTGTAACTAAGTAAATAGTAGAGTCAAAGGAAAAAGAGAAAAAACGAGCGCTGTGATTCGATCCGCCTCCGATAAGAACTCCGGTGTGCGGACCCTAAACCCAAAGGAAAAATTGCTGGGATTTTTTTCTCTCCGCTCCGCCAGTTGAGACTCACTAAAGGGTGACTCAAAGCCTCGATGACGAGTTGGCTTGATCTATCAGAGTCTTAGTGTGCTTTATTTTCTTGGGGAAACTGTGGGAAAACTTTTTTTTTGTTTGTGTGTTGATAACTTGATATTCACTGCTCGCGTGTGCTGTGTCCAATGTCTATACTCAACACTTTCTAGTTTCTACATTTACATCTACATCTACATATGTATCGTTAACTACATCAAGTCCTGAATTTACACATTCAATTGTATAATTCGATAGACTCGATAAGTTAGTCCCCACGAGTTCTTAAATGTAATGGCGTTACTATATCGATAATTAATATGGAGAATATCGGAATGTCTCCGCTTTTCCACCCTTGGGCGAAGCTGCACCGAGGCCTCTAGTCCAGGATCCTCCCTACTCTTGTTATGCTCCACGACTTTTCTTCAAGACACATGAATTAATTGTACTCAGTCAATTCCAACTCGTCCATCAAGTGTAGACCATGGCCCCTTTGTGGGTACCTTCTCATTCCGTTTTGCTCTAACTTTGCGAGGCTGGACTTCCGTCGTCCAAATATCACTCTCTTGCTGAGCCGCATCCTTGTCCTCCTTACCAGCACTCTGTTCTTGATGCAAAATATTGTAAACTTGTTGCAGCTGCTCAGAAGCCGTGTCTGCCATCTCGGCGCCGTGCTCGATTCTCTGTTGTATGTAATCGCCTTCGCTTGACCTAGCAGCCTCAGCAGCAAACGCCCATGCTTGAGCGCGTCCCACAATATCATCTACCTTTCCTGCTTTTTGATCCTGTCGCAATCCAGCTGAGGCAGTAGGCGTGATGTGTCTGAATTTCGGCTGGCGTGCTAGAATAGGGTAGTCGGGTAGCAAATGACTTTCCTGACTCAGTCGATCCATAGTATGCTTGAGGTTGGTTTTCTCTTTCGCCAACATGCCAACCAAGTATGAGCGCTGTAAAGCCAGTGATTTCTGGTATTTTGACGCGGGCAGAATATGCTCTGATACGTTCCGGAATACGTCAACCGATCCCCATTCCCCTGTATTTTCGTTCGTGCCTGCGATTTCTGAAGCTTTCTGAGCGAGAGGTATGCTTGGTGCTGTCGCTGTACTTTTGGACGGTTGCGACAGACTCGATAGTGCGTCGAGCAAGGATTGTCGCGCCTTCACATATGCAACGTATTGTTCTTGTATTCTGGTTTTGTACTCAGCAGCTGCGAGCAGCGACGTTTCGGCGCTGTTTGCTGTGCCATTGTCATACTGTAGCTGCTTCATGGTGTCATCCTCGGTTGCAGTGATAGCCAGTTTATCCTCAACCCACTGAACCAGCTCATCTCTTGTTCTCTGCAGTGCGCGAATGCTGGAGCCGTCGTTGTTATTGGCGGGGCGTGTCGATGCCTGCAAATCTTGCAATTGTTTGAGCAGATGTTGTTCCCTGGCAAGCTTCGCCTTGGCTCGGACCACCGTTTTCTCCAGTTTCGATATCAATTCTTGTACATTAGCACTTGACCCATTCGTCGACCCATGTGCTTTTTCCATCACAAGTCCGTCTAGATTAAGATGATATTTTGAATTGTTCTGTTCCGTTGGTGGTTCAGATGTGGCAGCATATTCCTTCAGGTGAATGTCAAATAGTTGTAATTTCTCGTATCGGCGGCGTTCACGAAGTAGTTCCAAGTAGTGGTTGAACACTTCTTGAATGCTGGAAGTGGTACTGGGGACAACTCTCGAATCGACGGCCCGTCGAGACGTAATTCGATCGAACAAGTCGTTGTACTCGCGTTTCACGGCAATGTTCTCTTGTAAAGCCTTCAAATATTCCTTTCTCACACCAATCACCTCGGATGGTATACGTTTTACTTTGACGCTCGCTTGACTCGGGACGACGAGGGAAAGATGCGAGGCGGGGTTGGTGACATGGTTCTGATCGTTGCCGTCATTGCCATCCGCAGAGACAATGAGAGATTGCAATTGGAGAGTCAAGGCCTGGCGAATACGGAGGATTTCCTGACAAGATCGAAGATAAGGAGCTAACGGTTTGGCAGACGGCGGAATGTTATCCTCAACCTGAGTCATGTTGGCGTCCTGCACCAGCTTGTCTCCAGCTGTCGTCGACCGATTGCGGATGATTGTGATGGAATTTCCTGTTCGAGTTAGTTAGCTGCGGACCATGTGCTTATGTAATGAAATTCACGTGACCAGTCTAGCCCGTTTTGTCTCTATAACTAGACTCTAATAATAGGCGCATAGAACGAATTATGGATCTCGAATTCTTAACTCTACGTAATTGTCTGATCTCGATTGCATCTCCGTACTTGTGGCGGGGAGGCGTTCGGTGATTGCTACGTACGTATAACTACGACTCCGACTAAAGTATGCACTCCGTACGGAGTAGTGCGACTGCGACGTACAGAAAAGGAGAGACGAAGATGAGTCGCTGGAATCGTTGCAAGTGCAAGTTGGAAAAGAAATTGCAGTGCCAACTGTTTTATCTGCATGCTGGCTGATTGGATGGAAATGGTCGAATCGTGTCGATAAAATACCGGTTTTACTCGATGATGCCAAGTTTCCTGCGGTTTCCTATGGAATCGATTGTATCATACACGGTCAAAACGTGCCAATAGAACCGATTAAGGTTTGTGATTCATGATTTTTGTTGATTTGCATCTTCTGATTGGTCCGTCAGAGACCCATTACCGTTTTGGGTCCACGGTTGGCCGTTCTGGCCAGGAACGGGCTCCTGATTGGTCAATTCCTTTGTCTTTCTGAGATCGTTACATTAATACATACCCATATACATACCCATATGCTCAAAGATTGTCATGGAAGATATGAAGATTCAAGAGAATATCAACAGTAGTTCACCCGCGTCGCACGAATACGAGGCTGTACCACCATCACACACTATTGATTCTGGCATCGACTATTGCATGATGCACGTGCATCGATTGCACGATGGGCGATCTCTTATTCTTGCCTTGTAGCCTGCTGTTAAATTAACGGAGCACTAGTTCGCTGGTTGTCGCAGCCTGGGATGCCGCCAAGTCCCGTGTCCAATCAGCTCACTGCATTGTCGACACCCCACCAGCCCATCGTGAAGCAGGCTTCAGCCAACTCAGTCACCGTCATCTCCATCATTTTTTCTTCATTCATATTTATTCGTCCATATTTATTCTACTCTCACTCGTATTCCATCTTCTCATTCTTTTCTTGACTTAAACAGTCATATTGTTACCGCTTCCGACCGTCCCAGCCTGTTGGAACGCCGCATCGGGATCGTGCAGATCCGCTCCGAGAAGCTGACATTCCGATTGCATTGCTCCATAAGAAGATAAATCACTCGGATATCTTCACGGTTTCTTGCATATTGACATACTATTATTGTTACTCGATCAGCATCAATACCGGCTGACCGATCACTGCTTGATATTGACATCCCGACTCCGATCCACAACAAGCCGACATGGCCGCCATCACCGAACGCTTCCAAGGCTTACGCCGTCCTGGCGCCTCGCTTCTCAAAAAGACTCTCCCGTCGCGACCAGACGAGCCAGTCCTCGCGCGCAAAGCTGTTCCTCCGCCAAAAGTTGTAGTTGACCAGCCTGTTACGTCTCCAACGGCTTCCAGCACCGCCAGTACAACCCGGGTACAACCACAAGCACAGCTCAAAGGTCTCCCAGCAACTCCGTCTCCTTCATATCCTGCGCCAACCTCGTCGCTGCCGCCTACTCCGTCTGCATCTTCGGTTTCGTCGCCTGCTTCTGTTGCGACGACAATTCCTGCGCCTTCGCCTCAATTCCAGCCACAGCCACAGCCGCAATCGCAATCGCAGTTCCAGTCGCAGTCGCAATTCCAGAATCAGCCGCAACCGCAATCTCCTCCACAAGCACAAGCACAACCACCACAAAACCAATCCGCACGCCCTCCACGAACCACGTCCCTCAACAGCCCCCAAAAAAACACCTACCAAGACCGCCCCCCTCAACACCGGCAACTCACAAACCTCCAGCCAAACCAACCCCGACCAAACCTCAGCCCTAATGGACCTGGACCGCAAAGCCAACGACCCGTCAGCGAAGCCCCCTCAATCTCACAATTCATCCCAGACCCGGAACCAGAACCCGAACTGCCCGACTCAGAGCAAGAACCAGACCTAATTCTAGACAACCAATCCAGCAACTCCAGCGGCAAAACCCCATCTACAAACAGCAACAGCAGTAGCAATCACAGCATCTCCCCCGGCCTCAAACAGTTTCCAGATGGATATATCCCACCTATCCCGGAACCAATGATTATCCCGCCATTGACGAATGTGCATTACGGCTGTTTCCAATCTCATGCCTCGATGCTTGCTACGAGTAATGTGTGGTATGCGACGGCGTGTATGACATGCAAGAAAGTGGATCAAGAGGTCAGGCATCGATGTACGTTTTGTTGCATGCGGATTTGTGCGGGATGCTACGAGGAGTTGAGGAAGTGTAAGAATAGGGATTTGAGGGAGTTGATGGGTAATCTGTCTTGACCTCGTTCTTTCCTTGGGAATGGTTGATTTGCTGGGTTTGGGTTGGGGGATGAGGCGTTTTATGCTCTAGATGTGTTGGGTTCTGTTCATGCATCCTCGTCATCACATCTACTACACCATTCGATGCGATACGCTTACTATTTTCCTTTCGTTGATCTGTTCATGCCATCGTTGACATACATCGTTGATTTCATTTCGGGTTTCTTTTGTGCTATCATGGAATATACCCCGGACAACTGTTTGTTTTTTGTATGGTTCGTATATCAGTATAATTACCATTGATCAATTCAAACTCCACTGCGCATGTAAATATGTAGGATCAGTAGGATATCAATGGGTATATCTATTCTATAAGCACATACATCATAACTCATTATTTTTGTAGAAAGGCAATCAATCATGATCCTCCTCCGTAACACCAGGACAACCCTCCATCTCCGCGGACTCATACCGATACTTACACCAGAAGCAATACCAATATTTTTCTCGCATATACATCACCAATCTCGACAGTTTCTCCGAGCTGGGCAACGCATTAAACTCATTCAACTCCGCATCTTCTTCAGCCTCTTCATCAGAATCAAGACTCTGTTCCACAAACGCGATACCTTCGCCTTCCTTTGCGTCTTGCTGTATAGCATGCGGCTCATCCTCGTCATCCTCAGAGTTGAATTTCGGTAATCTGGGCTTCGAGAAATGAGACCTCGTCTCTGACATGGTCGACAACGAATCCTCAAATACCATCCGGGCCAATTTCTCCCTTTCGCGTTCCAGGCGTTCGCGCACGAGTCCTCTGTACAACACATTCACCTCTTTTAAGGGTTTCTCTTTCCTGCCTTTCACTTTCTTCCCCCCTCCTTTCTCCTCCTCTTTTTCGGCCATATCATCTGTCTCCAACTTCTCCAAAACCTTCTGCGCACCCACCACCAGCCCCTCGCAACGTCGCTCCTCCCTCTCAGCGCGCATTCGATCCCGATACTCGCCTTCATCCGCCTTGGATTTCTTACTCACGTGATCCGTCTCCTGTCGGAATTTGCGTTTCTTCTCGCTGTCCAACCCGATTCCGCCACGGTCTTCTTTTATGATTAATCGTAAAGGTTCGGCGCGGGATTGTATCCAAGCTGTGTTTACGTTCGCCTCGTTTGCGGTTTCCGGTTTGGTACCGTCCGTTTCCTCTTCCCCATTTTTTTCAGCTTTTGTAGAAGACAGCGCTGCTGGAGGTGCTGCGGGAGGTGACTTCCTCCCCAACCTATCCCCCGCTTTAAAACCTAATTTCGCCATCATCTGAAACCCCTTATTCGAGGGATGCAGCACACTCTCATTAAGCGCATTTTGGCGTCTCGCGGCTTCGGCTGCGGCCCGTTCGGCTTTGGAGGGGATGCGTGCTTTTGCTTCTGACTATTCACGAGATCAGTACTAAAGATTTTTTGTGATATGGAGGGCGGGGGAAGAGGAGGGGGGCTGACCTCGCGCTGTTTCCGGAGTTTGCGCTGTGTGAGCGTTTCGCGTTGCTGGGTCACGGGCTCTTGGATTATCATGGACATGTAGTCTTCTTCTTCGTCGTCGTCATTGTCAGGGGCCTTGTGATTTGGTGGCATGATGGCCTGGATAGCTGTCGCGTGAGAATGTGTAAATCTGCGGGGTTGGAGGAGGAGAAAGTTGGGGTAAGAAGTCAGATGTACCTCTATGAAATTCTACTACTGAGGACAGGGAAGGTATCCACTTGCGCTAATCCGTTTCGGGATTAGTGTCGATTGCTTAAATAGGAAATTAGCTTGAATTCTCGTCAATTTTGCATTTCGGAGGATAATTATAGATATTCCTGTTTGAAAGGGATTGAAATGAAGACTGAGTGGTCATAATTAGCTGCGGTGTGCTGTTGATTTGCTGTTCTAGTCAAAGCGGATCGTAACCCTGCATAGTATCTACAAGGCCTAATCTTGGTCTGCAGCATACAGATTCACAGATTCATCTGATCCGGACTCATACCACCAACTATTCGCATCACCGTCTCGATCTGTTGGAGCAATCGTGGCTGCCTGCATTTCTAGGATATCTTCAAGAGGAACCTTTCTAAGTAGCTCCTTTGCATATGCCGCCGCCGTCGCTGCAGCATACTCCTGCCAATATGTATTAAAATGGTCACCAGCATACTTCCATATGCCCCGGATCACTAGCGCTGGGAAGTTCTCGCACCAGTAATAAGTAGCACTTTCGAAACAAAGAGCATCTAAGTTCATCGATACTGCTTCTTTCGTCCGACCTGAACGCATGAGAAAGAAACTGGTAAAAGTCTTTTCATAATGAATGACAGGCTGGCTTTCAATTCGCAGAGGTCGAGAAATGAGCTGCGTGACATCACACTTCTCACAGTTCCCGGTATCACCAATGTCTTTGTAACCCGCCTCGAAAAGTTGATCTGATTGCTTAGGACAGCTGGTAAAATTTGTTGACATAGAAGGATGCTTCGCTCCCATTTCTGAAATGAACGCTGGGATTAAGCTTCCTGATTCAAGGGCAGTAATAGCCGTCAAAAACGTTGAAGGGAGACGTATTTGGGGGGGATCAGAATTCATTCCACTGTATTCAACAAATTCCCTTGAGCCTGCGCCAAGAACAACAACGTCCCCCAGACGAATGTCATATTCCTTATTAGGCACACACATGCCGATGCCTACTAGTAAGGCTGCGCGTACTGAAGTGAAAGTGCGTAGTATCCGACTTCCAATTTTCTTCAATGATACACCAAACATTGAAAATAATGGCTCGCATGCAACCACTATGTTATGACTGGAAATACATCCCAGTAAGTAGACATAGTCATCCTCCGGATGTTTGGTTAGATCTACGTGTATCACATCCAACATGCCCCTGGCGGCGGCCAACTCGTTCGGAGATCCACAAATCCATGCGATATTGTAATCTTTAAAAAGTGAGTCATTCCGACTGGTATCTGCCGTCGGGAGCCCCTCCTTATGTCCCTTCTGTTGTTTGCCGTTTCCACGGGCATCGTCCGTCGCTTGTAACAAGTGCACGACGTTTCGGTGGCCGTTGGCCGAAGCCCATACGAGGGGTGGCCAGCCGTAGTGATCTTTCAAAGTAGGGTCAGCACCAGCATTGAGCAGAGACTCAACAATCGTAAAATGTCCTCTTGCTGCTGTCGCAGATAGTGGCGTTAGACCACGAGCGTCACTCGCATCTCGGTCAATGTTGTCACATGTGAGAAGAAGTTTAGCGACCGACTCATAGCCTCTTTGCGCGGCCAAAAATAGCAATGTCTGACCATCTTCGTCCTTCACGTTCACGTTGACATCACCGCATGTGATCAATAAACTCACCACATCTTCATGCCCATATCCAGCGGCAACGGATAACGGGGTTTGATGGAGGTTGCTAGGGGCGTCTGGGTCAACACCATTAATCCCAAGTAGCAGTTCCACTACTTCCTTATGACCGTACCTTGCCGCCAACCACAGCGGGGTTCGCCCATCGTTATCCTTCAAGTCAGCTTGGATCCCTTGTCTAGCCAGCAGCAGCTTCACAACATCTCGATGTCCGTTTCGTGCTGCCCATGCAAGTGGAGTCCTCCCTAGATCGTCCATCGAGTTAGGGTTGGCAGCACTATTTACAAGAAACAGTTCAACAACGCCTGCATGGCCATTCTCTGCTGCTATCGAAAGCGGTGATTGTTCAATCATTGCGTCTCCAGTATAATAGTCAATATTGTATACTGCGAGGAGAAGCTCGACAACAGCGCCTTGCCCAGCCCTAGCTGCCATCCAAAGTGGTGTCCAGCCATCGCCACTTAGAGCATTTAGACAAGAACCTCTCTTGAGTAAGATGATAGCAGTGTTGCTTAATCCGAAATGTGCTGCAAGGTGTAAGCTTGTTGGAAATGCTTGGTTATTATCCCTCTCTTCAGGGTATTCCGCTGGAAACATCACTTGACTAGCGGCAGCTACTTTGGCCTGACTTTCAAGAAAGCTCAGAATCAAGGATCCTTCCTCCAATGAAGTCCCTTTAGTATGATCGCCCCAGTAATGTGCGGCATAATTGTAGAGCGGATTCAGATATGTTCGTGCTTCGAATTCATCATCTGTCTTGCAGAAACCGGAGCCAAACTCATCGAATGAAAGATAGGTTATGCAGGTTCGCGCAATTTGTTCCTGTGCATTCATAAAGTAAGGTTTTTGCGTCCGCTCAAAGAAATCCTGTGTTGTATAGTGGATTAAGCGAATAATGCCGCTTTCTTCATCCACTGTTATCAAGCCAGCACATACAGAGACAATCAGGTCAACCTCTGTAATGTTACCCCTATCAATCGACGACGCGTTCTCTGTAGTTGCTAAAGCATGTTGTAGCTCTAATTTGGCCAGAGGTCTTTTAGTGCAAGTTATCCACAAAAGAGCCTGTATCGCAAGATCGCGGAAACCCCTTTTCTGGCCTTGCACCCTCTCCATGGCCTCCTCGTAGGCTTGGTCGTATGCCTCCGAACCACTTGGAAGTTTTTCTAAAGCATGCTCAACTTGTGCAAGGTTGATTTTGTCTTCAAGAGAATCCAGATGGAGCTTTGCAAGAAGAAACCTATTGGAATATTTAGCTATCTCGAGAATTATAAAATGGCGCGATGAGACACTTACATTCCGTCCGCTGCTTTGACAATTGTAGCCTTGATTTTCTCTTCAAGCTCGGGGTCCTCTAGGACAAACGAACGTAACTGTGACTTGTGGCCATCTAGGTATCTTCGCACATCTTTGTCATTGGCACGGATCTCCATCAGATCGGCTTCCCGGTTCTTAAATTCCTTCTCTATATCAGGGATAAATCGTGATGTCGCAAAGATATTTGCACGGGTCCGAGCATGAAACTTAAAAATTGTTGAGATGAACTTGGAACGGGCTCCATCAGAGATGTTGGATTCATCTAGAGCATCAATGATTATAAATGTCCGTGAAAAGCCAGCAACTACGGAGAAAAATACATCTGTAATCTCCTCGAAGGTTGGGCGTGTCCCTTTGCGAGTGTGGTCTTCGTAAAGTTGTTCCACGCATATAGGTACGGAGGGCACTCCTCGGATAAGTTGCTTCAGTAGACTCAAGAGAAGGTCTTCAGGATGCTGCTTCTGGTGCTGTCGAAAGTTGCAATACACATATGCAACGCCTACACCAACGTCATTTCGAAATATTCTATGTAGATGGTCAATCACAATAGAGGTGGCAATAGTCTTTCCAGCTCCTGGGATTCCCGGACAGAATAGAATTCGCTTGGGTTGATCTACCCATGTCTGGAATTTGTTTGACGCCAATAGCCATTCTCCAGTCCCTTCCTGTCTTCTTCCGATGAAGTCACTCTGTTGAGAAGAGTAGTCGGTTGGAGTCAGCCATTTAAGGATCAATTGGTGAAGTTGACTTCTTTGCTGCTCTTCATTGTTTTCGTCTTGGCTTATTTGTCGCTGCTTAATGTCGTCAACGTCTTTAGATATCTTCTCGATGCCTTCGTGGAGACCTACAGGAAGCAGAACTTGTTAGTATTGCAGAAACGGAAAGGTATTCTAACACGCTTTACTATTGTATAGCAGCATTTATCCATCTCAGTGATGCCGAAAGTTCCAAATGAAGTAGAATAAGGGGGTACTACTTTTGATTGTAGGCATCATATCCACCTCCTGGGCGGGTACCACTGAGAGAAACTCTTTTGCAAAAGCCGCAGCAACCGCCGCAGCATGCTCTTGCCAATTTTTGTTCTTGTGCGAGTCTGCATAGTCACAGATACCCCGGATGACAAGACATGGAAAGTCATTCATCAGTCCAGCAGCCTCCATTTCGAAGCAAAGGACATTGCCTCCAAGCATCTCATTGATCTCATCTCGGCGAATTGCATCTTTGATCACTTGATTCCCGGAAGCGATCAGACCGTAATGTACACTCATATCCCTAGGTTTTCTTTTGATAACCTTACTCTTATTACAGAATCGGCAGTCATCTTCTCCCTCTTCATTATTATCGGGAGTTTTCCCATCCGGGTGAGACCAACCCGGTGCAAATATAGGACCCAAGACGTGCCTGAGAAGAACAAGTATTGCCCCCAAGATGATTGAAAAGATAATTTGCCATCTGGTCTGGCGCCGGTGGCTATGGTCTGCCGCAAACAAAACGTCCTCAAGGGAATCGGACTTGATGTACTTCGGTATCAGTTTCGGCCACTTCGTCTTCAGATCCTCTAGATACTGGGGAATATCAGATCCTTCCATCTCATGTTTCGACTCCAACTTAGTGAGGGCTGCTAGCAGAGCAGATGGCGGGTTATTCAACGCCCCCGTCCGTCGAAAGGTGTCCCCTTGTTCTGCCTTGCCGAAATCCCATTGCACCACCCCGCTGTACTCACTCACTGGTTTGCTAACCACGACATCGCCAAGCCTAACATTGGGTGGAACACCGCCGCCAATGCCGACCATCAGGCCAAATTTAATCGATGGAAAAGTAGAGACCATATGGGCTGCTACATTTGCTGCCTTGTTGTTGCCAATCATACCCATAGGCAAGCAAGCAATCACCACATTGTGCCTGCAAACCCTCCCCAGAGTATACACATTAGGGTCCTTTTGTTGTTTCGAGAGGTCCGCATGTTTTTCATCTAGCATTGCTAGTGCTGCAGTTTGCTCTTTTGGTAGGGCACATACCCATCCCACGGTATAGTCGCCATGGGTCAGAGTCTTTGTGGCCATCGTTTCATGTATCGCAACTTAGAGGCAAGCCACATTCATTCAACGGCTGTTTTGATTCGAGACTTATGTGTTGAATAGAAGAACGGTTTGATACTGCTTAGATGAAGGGGATACACAGAAGGCAATTGCTGCACCTTCTCTCCTATGCCGGAGCTCTCAGGACGTGATGGTGGATAGAATATCGATCGTTGGGTTTGCAGATTGATCTCGTACCCATAAGACCCAATCGGAATCGGCCACGTTAGATGTACATGTACGCAAGGCTGAGACACCTCGATCTCGATCCTGTACATAAAGAAAAGAGTTGACTCCAACCTTTCCTTCACTGAAGTATAGCAGATGTTGATCTTAATATGCCCAAGTTATATCTGTCAGTGAAACTCGGACCATCAAATCTACCGATACTGGCCATGTGTGACGGAAGTCAGTTCCTGAATAGCTTCATATTGATTCAACATCGCGAATCTCGTGCTCCCCACCGCCACTTCCCGTTCTACCCTACATTACTTGCGTCTTATTCTCGAATAGCCGTAAGAAGACGGTGACGTCGTTGGACCCTTATTTTGATACAGATGTTTCTGCTATTGACTTTGCTTGAGCATATTTTCTCTCTTATACTACCGTACTAGATCTTCAAATATGTGCCATGTGCTTTTCGGTCTAGTAGGCCTTGAGATTATCAATCTGATATCACAAATTAAAGTCTTTTGCTACAATTAGCACCGTTGTTGAACTATTATGAAAAGGCCCTTATGCGGCCTCATACTTACCCCGGTATCTACTAAGCCTGATGTAGTTCCCGATGCGTGAATGACTCATTTCAGCTTCAGCTGATAATTTTTCGTGCCATCTGAATCTTTACTTTGCTCTTACACTCAAAATTGAGGGACAGTTATCTAGACTAGGTTTTGAAAGAAGCCTGCAGTTTTGAGTAATATTACATCCGTATTAGTCAGTCGCAGACAAAAGAGCATCATTCGACAACATGGACACAGCCATACATGAAAACATCGCCCTACAAGCCATTCCAGAGCCAACCACAACCGAAACCAACAATCAACAAGAGGATGACGCATTCGCCTCTGCACGTCCCCCGATTGAAGCAATTCCAAATGGCGGCTACGGCTGGACCGTGGTCTTTGCCTGTGCCATCCAGACATTCTGGGTCAATGCTTGGGTTGGATCATGGGGTATATATCAGAGTAACCTATCACAAACCACGCTTCAGAACATATCAGCCAGCACATTGTTATTTGTCGGCTCACTCGGACTTGCATTGACTGTTGCCTTGGCTCTGGTTGGGATGCGGCTTTCGCGTATGATTGGGGCTCGATTCACGGCGTTGATTGGAACGCTGCTGTTTGGGGCTAGTAATATTGTTGGTGGCCTTGCTGTGAACAGTCTTGCAGGGATATTCATATCTGGGATCCTGTATGGGCTTGGAGGGTCAATTATGTATACGCTGTCGAATAGCCTGCCGGTGCAATGGTTCAGCACCAGGTTGGGCACAGCAAATGGCTTTGTCAAACTCGGCGGCGCCATTGGGGCTACGGTCATGGCAATTGTCGTCCAACTACTCATCGAGAGGGTAGGGATTTCATGGACATTCTACATCATGGGATTCATGTCATTAGCAACTGGTGTGCCAGCTGCATTACTCATCAAGGAGCGAGGATTGCGTTACTCCGAACCCTCTGTTGATTTGTCGGCTTTCAGACGTCTGCCTTATTCGTACTTGTTTATGGCTGGTGCAATTGGCGTATTTCCGCTTTATGTGCCGGCATTCTTTCTGCCTTATATTGCCTCATCCATAGGTCTGAGCGGCTCAACTGCTGCAGGAGTCGTGGCCTGTTTCAATGCGTCCATGGCACTCGGGCGCGTTGCGTCAGGAATTGCATGCGACAAAGCCGGTTCTACAAACATGCTACTGGCTGCAATGGTGCTAAACACAGTCACGACGTTTGCCATCTGGCCGGTTTCATCCACACTAAACCTGCTTCTATTCTTGGGACCGGGTCAAGCGGCGGTTGGGATCGGAGTGGCTGTTACTGGATGGACATTGGGTGACTTTCTGGGCGCTCCTATTGCTGGGTTTCTGATTCAGGCTACAGGGGCTACGCAGGGAAATGCGATTGGGCCATATAAGCCGGCTATATTTTATGCTGCTGGGACTGTGGCTGTATCGACTCTTTTTGCTCTTTTGGCGAGATTGAAGATGGATAGTAGTTTACTTCGGAGGATTTATGGTTTACTTCCCAAATCATGGCAACTGCTATTGTTTTGAAATCCTTGATATTTCCGAAAAGGCTTGTTACCTAGTTACATATTAAACTAAGGAATTGATAAGCCGTTGTCAAATGTACTTTCAGATACACAGCTAGCTCTTAATCTCCCTCACTGTGTGACAAGCCGCATATAGAGATTTCTAGTGAACCTCCTCTAAATTGTATGGCCCGTAGACATGCTTGTCCATGTAAGCGCAAACTTGCCTAGCCCACTTTGAATTTATTCCCATGCATATTGGAAATTCTCCTTTGCATGACCCCATGCTTAACCTGTAATCGGCCCTGTCCTCGCTTCACGCTATAGATTTCAAACAACTGAATGATTCCTGCGTTTGACATTCTCTCGCGGACAAAGTGAGCATTTATCATGTTCACATTCTACGCAGCGCACAGCCATGATCGGTAGGAGTCCGTAGCAGTTGCACTAACATCAATCAGTGACATGTTGGATAGAGAAGCAGGAGGTATTGGAACTCACACAGTAGACAGAAACTTCCTCTTCGTGATCTAATTTGGGAGCTTTGTTACTTCCAACATGAATGTCGGACTGTGGCTTGACCTCAGTATAAGTCTCATCTGCACTTGACGGACACTCTTCGTAAACACTGTGTTCTCCGTCATGGTAGCCATTATCGTATAGCACAGAATTCTCTTCCAAGCGGGACGTAGCTGTTCTTTTACATTCCTTCTTTCGATTCTTATCCCTTCTCTTTTGTGCTCCCTTTTGAGTGTGGCCTTTAGCCGGAACCCATTTCTTGATATGCTCACTCTTTTGAAAATGGAGATCAATATGATCAAAGCGCTCATTCTGAGCTTCTACTCCTGTTTTCCACACAGTCTTGATCTCTTTACAAAATCCACACCAGTAACTGAACTTTGACTCTGCGTCATTAGTCCCAATACGGCCCGTAGCGACCTGGTGTTTTATTATATCAGGCTCGACATGATGAGTTTTCAAATGTTGCATAAATTCTTTTTGTTGAAGAAATAGCTTCGCGCATTGAGGATGGTTGTCACGGGGTAGGGAACACCGAAAAGATTGAGTATGACAATGCTGCATACTCTCGTGACGTTTCCAATCGGCTTTGCTGCCGAATGTGCCATAACAGCCTGCAAATGTGCAACCATACGGCTTTTCATGTCGTTTTCGATGTTTTCTGTCCACAGAAAGGTTAGTTTTCATGTATGTTATGAATGGTGTAGGGTTTGATGGGTGAATGGTGGTTGTACTTTAGCACAGACAGTCGGTTGAAAGATTTAAGGCAGACTGGACATCCGAAACCCTCCTGTTTAGGACCTTCTTTTGCCATCTCATATTCTTTCTCTGTAGTCTCTATATATGGTTTTGCCGAAAGATCCTCCTCCGATTTCGATGTATCTTGTGCCCCCTTTAATTCCAAATTCGAGGCTATTTCCTGGCAAAACCTTTTTTCTTCATGAGAAAGGTCAGCCTTGTTGTTTTGCAACTTGGATACTAGATCTAGTAGCTTCATGGACGCCACTGCATGATCAAATGACTCTACGCCTGGCAAACCACCTTCCAAAGAGGTATTATCAGGTCTCGTTCTGAGCACCAAATCATCGCGTCTGCGAGGGGTAACGTTTGTAAGAATATCATGTATGCTTTGCAGCTTGTAACCACCCTGATCAACTGATGAGCCACCTGTTTTCAGTGGACTGAATAGTAGTTCATTCGGAGTCTGCAAAGTTTCAGGGGAAATGTTCGCGCTTAAGCTCTGAGGATGCCCAATAGGTTTGAGGGTAAGATTTCCTAGCTCGGCGTTAAAATAATCGCCTGAATTCTGATTCAACGAGTTGATTAGAGTCTTTGAGGGAGTAATGGTAAGAGTTGTTGGTGGTTCCTTCCTTTGGGTCACATCCATGTTGGACAACTTCTCCCCTTTCTCTTCTTCTTCCTTCTTCCGCTTCTCATACCAAGCCCGTGACCTATCACACTATCAGTTGAAATGCATTTTCCTATGAGAGGTTGGGGTCATATACTGAGAGAGCAAGTGTTCCTCATCTTCCTCGCTATGTTTAAGCCGAAGATGGGCTTTGAAATTATCCAGCCTCGGCCACACCTTCTCAGGATGTCCACAGTTCCGGCCAAAACATTTGTAAGTTTCCTCCGGTCCACATTGAGGGCATTTGCTGTGAACTGACTTTCGATGTCTTTCAAGATCGTTTCGCGTACCGAATCTTGCCTCGCAGCCGTCCTCTCCGCATCTATGATCTTTCCGATGCCGTGCGTCATGTTTCCTGGAAGATGAAGATACAAGTTAGACACAACCAGCAAAGAATACAACACAGAACTTGGTAGACCTTTTTTCTGACGGAGTCTTTCCTACCCACTGACATTTGTCGCACCTCAGCTTATTGTCCTCTATTGACTTCGTTCTAGGTTGTCTTGACTTCATCTCCCCGTTGGTATATGACGAGCAGTCGTCCGGAGTATATGCAATCTCGGTCCTTGAGTCTATGCAAATCGAATTTCTCACTGAAGGCGTCGTACCTCCACCGAGTTGGCTTCCATACGTGGAATCTGGGGGTTCCCAAGGAGGCCAAGTATGTGAACGTTGTGGCTGTTTTGCAGAATAGCCATCAAAGATGTTGCGAGGTTTTGACTCATGATATACAGAATGTCCCCGTTGAAGCGGAGTCCAATACTCGTTGCTATTTAAAATGTTGAAGTCAGAAGCATATCTCTCGACTGAGTCCCCGAAGTAGGGAAATTGGTGAGGTTTATCGGCGTGATCTAGGAGAGGATATCCCCTAAATTGCAAGCCCATATAGTCGAATTCATGGTTTCGATAAGCTTCGATACCATCGAGTTTGGCTGCCTGTCGTTCCCTGTGCATTTTGCACGCCCTCTATATCAAATTCCGTGTGGTTCTTTCTGACATATCCACATCCAAGGACCTGTACAAAAGGCAATAGAGAGGAAAGAAAAGGAGGTGCAGGTGAATAGAATACTGATGCGCCTGATATTCGGATAAAGTGTGACGAATCTGACGATTGAGCCTTGAACGGACCTATCGTCCTACGTGAAGTATACGAATATGAGAAAATCTGGCAACAGCTGTGCCACTGTGGATTTCATGACTTAACTAATGGTTCCGAGGATTTCCACAAACCCTGTTTGATAAAATAGTCCGTGAAGCTAAATACAGTAGGAACTAAGATTTGACCCGGAATGAATAAAGACGACCACCGCTCGGCGATTGCATTCAATGCATTGATGACGCCTGAGACTGATCTGATTAAATGAAGGGGTGGTAAGTTAGCGGTCACGTCGAGTAATATTACAGAATCGCGTATCGAGCAGCGTCATGTGCGGTTCATGGTATGACTTAACGCTGGATTCGCAATATGATACTCGTCCGGCATGATTGATAATGCGTCGGATCTGGGACCAACAGTCATTTTGCTTGTTCAAAGTAAAAGCCTTCATCTGAGAACTGATACGTCAAATAAGGGATTTGGACGAAAGAGCAAGTCTCCCGAATGGAATGGGGCCAGGGTTCCACCAGGCTAAGGGCAAACTTCACCCTTAGCGTTGGACAAGGACCGTGGCAGTGCATGCAACGAATTCAACGTCACGACTGTGTTGATACTACGTATAACCGACACAACATTTCAGATGAAATTATAATCAATTTACTATTGGTAACGATTCTAATGAGACATCAAAAAGGATAAAGTTCAAGCATTAGGGGACTTTCGGGGCCGAATCACCTGTACACGGATGGCCTCGCCTGAATTGCCTCAAGTCAAGGATCTGCCCAAATTCGCTCAATTAGTGGCAAGGTTTAACGCAAAAGAATGCAGCATGTTCCCTAATGCACAAGGCTGTTGCTTGGCCGTGCATACGCACTTCATACGGCAAGTTTGTGTTGCATGTACCCTTCCAATTAGGGTTACGAGGTCCTACTCCGTAGAACTAAGATCGAATCATTGCCTATTATCGACACCGCCTAGGCCCTAGGTGCCTTATCACTTTATTGATATCAAATATAGCAAACTAATTTTCAGACGCCTTAATTAGGGCAGATATAACACACCGTGTTTTGATTTGATATGCACGAGCCTATTTTTAAGAGCCAACACGCATAATTTAGTTACTCACCATTGAATGGCCGTGGTGCTTCTTCCTTGCTTTTTCCCAATCCACTAGCTTGAAATGAAATTTATAAAACTTGGCCAACATCAATATCGCCTCATATTCCAGATCAGCCTGGTCCTGGCAACATTGAAACATGACCATTCTTGACATCGTCCATGGATGGCTAAGAAGATATATCTGCTATTAACATTGGAAGGGGTGATGGCTCCAAGCATGGTTTCCAATTCGTTGCGTTAGTTATATGTATGCATCCGAAAGAGTCAATGGAATAAGTTGTTGAAAAGATAACGTTGAAAGGCGTTTCCTAGCCTTTGTTTCCAGCCGTCTTTCAACTTGCATCTTTGAACATGTAATTATGGAAACAAGAAGCGAGGCTGAACTCGTCTTTGTTCTTCCTGACTCGAGGCCACAACAGTAAGCCTAAATGGTATGATTCATTGTGTATCGCCAAAATGTTCTTTACTTGAACAGTACTCGGCATCCGTTACATACACCATGAAGGCTTGTATGCTTCTTTCCCTCTCAATGACAGCATTGAATTTGTCTTCCCACTCGGAAATGCTCAGATATGCTCTTCACCGACCGCCAACAGATCGTAATTCTTGAACTTGCGTGGGGGAACCTTACGCTCAAACATGATATCGAGCTCCTCAAACGTCCTACCCTTGGACTCGGGCAGTCTGAAAAAGCACCAGACATAACAACACAGACTAATACCTCCAAATAAATACCCGCATTTCCCGCGCCAGTCGCCGTCCGCGGTACTCATCATATACGGCAGTACGATCGTGAAAACGATGCTTGCGGCGGCCTGCACGGCGGTGGTAATAGCAATTGTGCGGCTACGTAACCGGGTCGCAGAGATCTCGGAGATAATGACGAAACAGATAGGTCCTACGGTAGTTTGGTAGATGAAGGTCCAGATATCCATGAGCGAGGCTTGGGTCCATACCACCGCGTGATTGTCGCGGCCGAAGTCGAGGAAGCCAATGATGAAGAGGATGATGGTCATTAGGATCATGCCGGTGTTGTAGATTGTTCTTCGTCCAAACTTTGTCCTCTGTTAGTCAAGGAATTTGTAAAGCGAGCAAAAAGAGAGCCTTACGAATGACATCAAAGGCCAGGAGAGGCATGTGCCGACGAATCCCATGGCGGTGTTACCGACACCCACTGTTCAGTGATTAGCATACATGACAGTACAAAGGTAGAGTAGATCCTACTATTGAAGGAATCGGCCGGGTTCAGACCGGCAGTCTCAAAAAAGAAAGTCGAATACCCGATCAGGGGGTTGCCACCAATAACCTGAATCAAATAAACCATGATGGAGATCTCGGTACGGAGAAGATTTGCTTTCTTGAAGCATTCCCAATATGTTGTCGACTCCTCAAGTTCACGCTCCAGCAGATCGGTTTGCTCAATCATAACAAGCATACCCTCAATATCAGGGCGATTCTTTGCGGATGAAAGCTTAAGGAGAGCTTTACGAGCTTCGTCGTATTTGCCCCTTCGAATCAAAAAGTATGGAGATTCTGGCGCAAATAATAGGCCGACGAGCAAGATCACTGGCCATACCCACTGGATTGCGAAAGGGGCTTTATATGCCCACTCATCGGTGCGACTTTCGAGGCCGGCCGCGACTCCTGCCGCAATGAATTGACCGATAACAAAAGCCAGGTTGATCGAAGCGGTCAGAACACCTCGTAGAGCAAGTGGGCAAATTTCTGAAGCGTATGTAGGGGCAATGACAACGTAAAATCCGTACGCGAGGCCACCCAGGACCTCCCCGGCGCACAGCATCCCGATAGATGTCGCAAAGAATTGAACAAACACAAAGCAAATTGACCAGATGCAGCAAAGTCCCAAAGTCAGTCGCCGACCGTATCGCTCCAACGGATAGCCGGATGCCAGAGCTCCAAGTAATTGCCCAATGGGATTTCCCTGTAGCCATGGTCAGTATCAAATACTTCTCTTGCAGCAGGAAAGCTCACTAACCATGTTCAATCCAGATTGCCACGGGGCAGATATGATGTAGGAACCTTCATACTCATATCCGAATTTCTGCTGAAAGGCAGGCAGAGCAAAAAATGACGTGATGATCTGAGCGTCAAACCCGGCCATGACAACGGCAATGCTAAAGAACAAGGCCCAGAACATGGCGGTTGGCCATTGGCGCAAGGCGTGCCAGAAGCCAGTCTCGTGCTCGGCAAGGGTGATGTTGCGGGTTTCGTCGATGACGAGGATATCACCGCCTTTGGTGGCATGGGCATCGTAGTCGGTGTTGTGAGTGTCGACAGGCTCAACAGGGAGCTGTTTGCTATCCGGGCCCTCCATGATACTCCCTCGGGGTAGTTACAGGGTCATGAATGAGGTGAGAACTGGGGAGAGAAGAAGACATGACAGGGGAGGAGAGGTTGGAGCGAGGCATTTGGAGAAATAAATAAGTTAGTTTGTATAGAGATAGGACTAGTACGATTGAGATTGTGATTCTACGTCTAACTAGATTGATTGGCTACCAGCGAGCTCCATTGGCTGCTAGTGTCTTCCCCAGACTTTTATGAGATAACCGAACTTTTCCGGATGATAAGCCGCACTGATAGCAGCACTTCGTCTAACTGATCTGGGATTAAGTGCATCGGCTTATCTTCCGAGCTCGTCGGCAATTGAAAAGAAGCCCTAAGCTCTGGCCAATTGCCGATCGATAATTTCGCCGTTGCTCCACCATTTACACTCCGAATGTAACTGTTGGTGTCTCTACGACAAGCTACGATGTAACCAGAGAAACCTTAATTGCAAATCGCGGGGTTTCAACGCCTTCTATCACCGGCTTCGTGTGTGTGAGTGTTCTCGAGGGCAAGCCTGGCATCTTTCCGTGCCAACCCTACAGAAGATGCCCGAGAAGAATGTATTCATATCGTATGATAAACACCCTAATTTAAACAGGTTCTATGAGGTATTGCTATAGTCTTACTGTCTTCGGTACGAATTGAAGACAACAGTCTATGACCAAGTAGCTAGTGGAGATTTAAATTGCCAAGTACACAAATTTTAACATCACGGATAGATCCATGGATTTATGGATACAGTTCTAGATGACTCGAGTCTTCTCTGTCCACCAGTCCTGCCACTTGACCACCTTTTCCTCTCGGCGTGCCTCTTCCGCTGCAAAGACCATGGCATGGCCTCGAATGGCATCATCAAGAGTACACCCAATGTAGCGACCTTGTGCCTCACGGGCATGCATGCCCTGATTCTCAACAGCCTCAACAGCATTGATAAACGCTATAGCCAAGCCGTAATCGCCACCGCTATGTGAGTTCCGTTCTTGAACTGGCGGTTTTGGGGCATCGATGACGGTGGTCTTTTGAGTCAAAAAGTTGAAGTAGGTAATCCGATCGCTATCATAGCTCAACTCCCCCATTGAGCCGTATACAACACCCCGACGTCGGCATTCTTTTTCTGTGTTGGCGATCATATGAAGCATCGCTCTTTTCCCGGGCCTTGGTGGTACCATCTCGGTGTCTTCGTCCCAGGAGATGGTGACCACTTGATCATCACAGACCGTGTTGTCGCTTTCGTAAACACACCGACCGTACCAAGACCGAGATGCAATCTCATCGTCTGTAGCTGTAGATCGGTCATAGTCCTCAGATAGTTTCTTCCTGAGATTTGTGCGAATGGTTTCCGTGTCGGTGACTTTCACCAGGTCCTCAATGTCATGCACAATGTGCTCGAGCCAATGTGTGTTTCCCTTAGCTAGCCGATCGTCGTCGTAGATCCGAATGGCGCTGTATTGGCATTCTCGCTCTATCGGACACGAAACACAATTCGTCGCTGCTCCGGCAGCCGCAGGCTTCCTAGATCGACGGAACTGGCTTCTCGATCCCATGGAAGAAATGAGTCGCGGCAAATGCATTTGTGTAGTAGCATGGTCTAACGGTACGTTCGGAGGAGGGTACGAGAGTAACCACAGCAAAAGATCCATGTCATGAGAGCATTTAGTCAAGAGCGAGCCGTCGCTATCCTTTGTTTCCCGTCTCCAATTGCCACGCGTATAACTATGCGCAAAATGCGTCCAACCGACCGGCTCAACGTGCTCGATTGAGAGGATATCGCCGATGACTCGATCTGTAAGGAGCAGCTTACGGAGCTCCAGATTGTGCGGGCTATATCTCAACACATGACCGATTGAGAAGACTTTTGTCTGTTGTTCTGGAGTGCAACCCGGCGGCTGTAGAGCCCGGTAGATAGAAAGACAGTCGGCGAGAGATGTTGCTAGCGGCTTCTCACACAATATGTGTAGATTCAACGGCGCAATGGCACACATAATCTCGACATGAGATTCATCTAGTGTACACACGAAGGCACCGTCAACGCCGTCCGGAACCACCTCGCCATCAGCCTGACGACGCCGGCGGTTTGTCTCCCATGCCAGCCAGTCTTTCCAGTCGGAGAATTCCTGACCTTCTTGGGGACTTCCTTCAGCACCCCAGATGAATTCTCGGCCAAAGAATTTCCGCCTGAACTCAATCGGTTCTGCTACGGCGTGGATCTTTGCAGATGTGGCGTTAACCACAGGCTCGGCATAGCAGATCCCTCGCTGGCCGGCGCCAATAACGATAAATTTCAATTCTTTTGACGACATGCCGCTTATTGCACAAGGAATAGTTAACTTGGTATCTTAAGCCACTGTCTAGTAGCCTTATCCAGGGCACGGGCACTGTCGAGGCTCAAAGGGAAGTAATGGGTTAGGTATTAGATAGCTTTCCTGAGTTGGGGCTATTGATATTCAAGAGTATATCCCCTTCCTCAGCCCAACAGTCATTAGTTAGTCTAGCTCCAGAATCCACGTGTCACCTGTCGGCCAGGATTCCGGAAGAACGCACGTAGCACGTAGCATTGTTACATGGACCTATCACCTAGGAAACCGTTACAATCAAGAGCTACCTTATCAATAGTGGTGTGGCACATTACGAGTCAAACTGATTGTAGCTTAGATTTAAATGCATTGTAATTCGACAGAACCAGAAAGGACCGACCTCAACCATTCCCCGCACCTCCCGGTTTACCGGTTCAGCCGGTCCACTTCTCCTCTCCTATCTGAGATCTGCAAGTTCCAGCCTCTTTTAGCCTCTGTGGTCAGGTATCTGGTATCTGCGTAGTACAGCTCTCGACAATTGCCGCTGTCGGTTACTGACAAGAAGAATAGCTTTCCCAACTCTAATTCGCAACGCGTGAGGCAGATATGCGCTTTTTAATCAAACAACAATTGGTACAACCAACACGTCATACAACCATACAGATTGAATGTCATGGTTGCAACGTGTAGGATACTCTGTTCCTGATATTGAACGACATCCTGAGTACAAACACGGTCAAAGAAGTACAGTCACCAATGAATGGGAAATCTTAGCTGTCAACTTACTAATGTCACTAACGTAGTTGCTGCACACAGCGCCTTAACTTGCCGTCTTAGGCAGGTATGTTGATAACAACTAAGCGGCTCTGTTGATCTCAACCTAAAGGGAGCGTAGCAACAGGCATTGACTGCGTAGTATTTATATCTCTTCCTGTATCAATCAATCTAGGATTATGAGTACATACCACCTTGCTCTTTTATACTTTTTGTCCCTCGTGATAACAGCGGGGTAGCTATAGTACGGGGTTCGGCATAATGGCCGGCGGGACCCGCTGATTGCCGACTTCGCCGGGTGCTCTAGCCCTAAGTTGACATTATCAACCTCCAACTAGCTTCTGATAGCTATCTCTATCTATCTATCCCGAAAACCCTTTTAGAGTGCTCAGTTTGATCAACAGCTCTATGCGTGCACCATGGCAGTTGCAGAATTAGACTTCATCTTTGACTCCTCCCTCATCTCGCCGGAAATCAAGGCGGAATACCCCGCAGGGTACACCATCCGGCCCCTCGCTCGCGACGACTACAAGCGAGGATTCTTTCAATGCCTCCAGGCTCTCACCTTCACCGGCGATATCTCTGAAACTGAATATCTTAATCGATTTGACTGGCAGAAAAATCATGGGCAGGGATGGTACTACTGTGTTGTCATTGTGGAAGACGCAAGGGATCGCATCGTCGGCACGGGCACGGTAATTGTCGAGAGAAAATTGTTCGTCTTTGCCCTTGTCATTATAGTTGAGCTTTCTAACAATTGACCGCATAGTATTCACAACCTCGGAATCAGCGGGCACATCGAAGATATCTCCATCGCAAAAGACCATCAAGGCAAACACTTCGGCCAGAAGCTGATCAAAACACTAGACAGTGTTGCAATTAATGTTGGCTGTTATAAGAGCATTCTCAATTGCTCTTTAAAGAATGAGGGTTTTTATGCCAAATGTGGTTACGAGAAACAGTCTATTGAAATGGCTCATCTCTATCCAGAGACTAAGGCTGCGTTTGAAGAGGCCCAGAACGCGTATGAGCGTAGCAAGAAAGCTACAGATTAGCTGTTGGACAGGTGATAGAGTATCGTTTCTTTTATCGGCGGATATTACTCGCAGTTTAGACGGGGGTTGAGTCTCGACAAGATTAGGCATGCTGTAGTGACAATATACCCCGGGCGGATGGTAACCATGGATTATATTTCTACTGAGTCGATTTATAGCACAAAAAACAAAATGAATGAGGCCCATGTCATATAGCGCGAATAATATATAGCAATTGGCAGAGCCAGATGTTATACGTGACGAAATAATCCAATACTTAGATACTTACCTACAGAATGACCTCTAGAACCACTACTCTATGTAAAGTCTAGCTACATATCTTAAACTGGAAAACCACAGCTTCGCTATGAAATTACCCAATATTGAACTAGTGGCTTAGCTTCAACACTTTTATAAGTCATAGACCGTGCCAAGCAATCTTATCCTTTGCAGATCCGGGATACTGATACAAAGTGCCCAACCCTTTTTCCACGGCTCGCTTCTGGAAATGGCCGATTAGAACCGCGGCTTGCGCTTCAAGCTGCTTGCGCATATCGTGCGTTTTCAGCACAGCGACAAAATCTGGATATCCTTCGTCTGCTTGCCAAGACTTCCCTGTGTAGAGTCCTTCATTTCAAAGCCGTCATCGTACCTCCTTCCAAAATCATACTGTATAAATGTCATCACTAATGACCACATCACCCAGTAGAACCTCCTTTTCCTTCAGTATGCTAGGCACACCACCACAAATCCCTGTTAGCAGCACCAGTCTCAAATTTTGGTAACTCAATCGAAGGTTTCTGGCTGAGGTAGCAGCATTTACTTTTCCTATACCGGATAGAAGGACCGCCACGACAGCAGATCTCCCTATACGTCCGGTCCGGTATATGTTCGGATCACCGCTGACCTTGCCATACATGTCACCATTTTCATCCCAGAACTGGTCAATGTGGAGAGTAAAGGGTACTCGCGGCGCAAAGAGCAAACAATTGCAACTGTGAAATCATCGCGGTTTCTGGGCCGGGAAGCCATGTCGGAGCAGCCTCACGGCTGGTTTGTACATTATCCAGAAATTTGCACACCTCTACAAACCTTGGAGTAGATTCAACAATTCGCAAACCCAATCAACAGGTTGATGAAATAAAGCCATGGCTTCTGTCCGGTTGGAGCTCTGGTTGTCTACCTAGATATTATAGCAAAGTGCGGTACGTACATTCATCTGGCTGTCTAGCTGACAAGGCTTGCAAGATTTCCTAGGTAGAGGCTTCTAAGAGGCTTCCCCGTATACCCCACTCGCTCCTATGGAAGCCTGTGAAGACCGCTCGAGTGAGGACACGCCTGCATTGAATGCTTTGCGCCAGGTATGATTGGCTGAGAAGGTTTAATCAAGGGTTAAGTCTAGGCACCACGTGAAGAGAGCCGTAGCCCTTGTCGTTCTTGGTCACTTTTAAAGCTAGCGTTGTCGTGGCGTTATCGCGTTTTCTTCAGGTAACTATTTACCTTCCATCCAAAAACCCTTCACGATGGCTCCCTCACTTCTAAATAAGCCGAACCCTCTTTTAGTCCCAGAGATTGTCGAATTGGTCATTGATCATGTCGATATTGGAAGGAGTCTTTTGAAATGCGCCTGTGTGAATAGCCTGTGGAATGTGACAGCGTTGAGGAAGCTGTACAGAGGATCTCTGACTGATAGACGGTACCGTACGCCGGATATCGGATCACTTAACTGTCTCTTGGTAGCATCACGAAAGCGCTTTGCAAGGAACATGGGCTTTGTGAAGCATCTTATGCTAGCCCCAGAGTTGCCTTTAAAGGAGGATTTGGGAGAGAATGATAGGCTTGTTTCTTCAGAGACGTGTCGCGCGTTACGCAGTCGTGAAGATGTCGAACTTCTTCTCCGGCCACAAGGCGGCGGGCCTATTAGCCTCATAATTCCCTTTGCGATTGTGAAGCAAGAATTTTCAAGCATCACGGACCTCCTTCTCCCTCCTTCTGTTGAGTTTTTGGCGATTGATGATTACTACTGTGATCCTTTGACGGATAAAGTGCTCGGATATCCGGAGTTAGAAAACCGTCCTCTTGACTCCGAGAAATTGCGGGATAGGTTCTCAAACCTCAAGGCTCTCACGATATACAGAAGCGAGAGTGAGAACAGGAACAAGAAGCTTTGTCGAATGATCCAAAGCTGTGATTTGAGATATTTTCGATTTGAAGACAGTTGCGTGGGGAGTCTGTAGCCCTGAATGAGTTTATAGAGCTCATTGAGTACCTCCGGCGACAGCAGAATTTACAGGCTTTGATCCTGAAAAGGCCTCCTTCCTTGTTATTTGCGACCCACATGTCAATATCAAAAGAGCGACTGGGCGTTCACTCATGGCCGAAGCTGAAAGCGTTGTATCTCGAGAACGTGGATCCAACTTGGCTGGGAAAACAACTTCCCAGTTTTGGAAAGCTCCAAATCCTCAGCCTTCAAGAAGACATTGATGATGGTGGTAACACAATGATCAACTACGATACCACTACAATGATTGCAAAATGTCGAAATCTGCGAGTCGTTGATGTTTCGTTACATGCTCTTGGCTTCGATGATCCTACTGGCGTAAAGGCGCTGCTTAGAATCGCGCATGGCTGCACGCTTTTGCGAAAGTTGAGGGCACAGCACGTATGTGCCAATACACAATTAGAACTGAGCGAC
This sequence comes from Talaromyces verruculosus, assembly GCA_038993655.1. Taxonomy (NCBI): domain Eukaryota; kingdom Fungi; phylum Ascomycota; class Eurotiomycetes; order Eurotiales; family Trichocomaceae; genus Talaromyces; species Talaromyces verruculosus. Next base: position 156,330 of record JBBVQN010000064.1, read on the forward strand.
ACCACCACATTTCCTAGTCTGATACGCGCCCTGCCACGCCTGGAGTTCCTTGACCTCGATTGGAGCTTCCAGATAAAAGGTGCATGGATTCAGGATCTAGCACTCCACTGCCCAAGCCTGACGATACTCGAGATGTCTCAAGCTCTATTACAGATCTCAATCGCCCAGTTGAAGAAGGCCCATCCACTTGAGAAGTTGGAAATCATGGAACTTGAAAGTATTAACTTTGACGATCCAGTGAACCTAATGGAACAGGACAAATTAAGCATCCTAGTATCGGAGTGGCGAAGGGTGTTCCCAATGCTTCGGGAAATAGCATGTCCCTCGGACAGCACCCATCTGGCGAGCTTTTATTTAGAAGACATGAATCTTCTCGGTTCGAGGAGTGTCGAAGAGGTGCAAAAGATTCTTCTTAGTGAGGATACGGAAGAATCGTCTAGCGAGGAGGAGGAGGAGGAGGACGATTGGCACATTCCCCGGAGGCATGACATTCCCCGGAGGGATGATGATGCCTCCCTTCGCTTACGACTAAGTCTCTGTAAAGCAATCGATTATGGACGAGACCAGAAGGTATTAATGTCAATGCAGTCTATGCAGGGCAATGTTGTCAACATGTGGCAGACAAGCTTCGAGATCGAAACAATCGGCTGGCCCGTATTACCTTTCGATGCTTTTACCGATGCATACGGCTTTTAAAGTGTGGTGTTTGACGTTGACAGTCGAAATAAAGTACGATTTGGCGCTATCACGGCCGCTACAAACTCCAGATGCAACGGCTATGGACGCATAGAAGTAGCGATTCAGGAAAGTGGTCAACCCCTGATATATCATGGAGACCTTGGAGGTAAATAGAGCTAGTCTTAGCACGATAACTTATCTATACACGTAAAATATAATATACAGAGATTTTCGGGATTTGATTTCATCATAACTAGTGTTTATCGTACAGTAGAACCTGGGCTATAACGAACAAGATCCCTTGTCATTGTATTGATATCAGATTAAAAATTGTTCATTTGAATATAAAGCATGCTCCTAACCGTTATTGACCAGAGAGGTTATTAGTAGTACCAGGGTGCTCCCCACTCCTACATATATTCTAGATATCAGATTCAGAGGCTGGAAGGCCTTCTGTTCGTTATACCCAAGTTCTACTGTATAACTATATAGTTTTATTTGTTTGGGGGGGGGGGGGGGTATCGGACAGGACATTAGGCCGGGGATAATTTGGATGATGGAAATTATGTATATGAGCATGCACCTGGGCAGTTGACATGTAGTTGTATTTAGCGTAGAAAGCGTAGATTCTCACGTAGATACGTCAATCAGACTTTGATCAGGGATCCTTCCGTCCTTTTTTGAACCGGCATCATCATATCATTAGTACTAAAATTGTAGACGACAGAAGGGCATCCATCCCCAAAAATTAACTGAAAAGGAAATCAAATCCACGTAGGTGTAACCCTCTTCAAAAATTTCATAAACTTGAAAAACCCAACAGCCTGCTCAACATTTCCCCTAGGATCAACCACCGTTTCCGGAAATGCAATCCCAGCACCATGCAACCCTGGAACGATATTTCCTTGAGCATCGAGAAACCCACCAAACCCGGAATCCCATTTCAAGTCTCCTTGCCGAGAGAGAATAGCCTGACCATTCCGACTAAGTTCAGGTAAGGGGTTCCGCTCATACCCAATCGCATACACCACATGCGTACACTCCGGAAGATGCGAGCGATAAATTTCTTCTTCGTGAGCTCTATCGCTCGTATCAATCTTCTCAATGAACCTTCCGGCAACCGAATTCGGTAATCGCGAATCCTCGAGTTGCTCACGCGCGAATTGGGCTGCTTGTCCCTTCAGACCTGTATTATCGTACAAGATCCACCCTTCTTCCATGAACTCGGCGTATTTGAGTGGGTTTCTAGTGAACCATTTCAGGCGCAGAGAAGGGTGCGTGGTTTGAGCGAGATCGACTAGGTTCATGATTGCCAGGATCGCGCTGTGGGAGCCGCCTATGACGGCTATTGTGATTGTCTCGTCGCGGGGGAGTACCTCGGCGAGAAGGCTTGGTTTGAGCACTGTATCGAGGTTTAGTTCTTTCAGGTTTGTTGTGGAAGATGAGGATGTTCCCGAGATTGACGGGGTTGGTGATGGGAGGGATTTTGGTGAGGAGCCTGTGCAGAGGATCAGGCGGGGTGTTGAGACTTCAATATTTGTGGAGGATGGATCTGTGGAGTGGATTCGGACTGTCCATCTTGATATCTGTACATCATTAGCATCTGTCTCCCATACAACGTCTATAGGATGACTTACATTATCCTCAAAATTGGCACTCATAACTTCCCCCCGGTATGGAGAAACTTGTTTCATCTTCATTAAACCCGCCGTAAGATCTTTGATCATATCCGCCGCATAGTGTAGAGAGCACGTCTCGTCCTGATCCAATTTGTTCATGACCGAGAATGCATTGGGTGTTTTGGCGGTTTGTGCTATGTTGCGAAATGGCTGGACGCCTGTGGCGTATGAGCGGAAGAATGAGACTTTGGTGTTGCTATCTTGATGTTAATATCAACTTTACCGTGAGAGTTTCCGGATGGCGAGGTGGTTGTTGGGCGGTCTACGTGACAATGGCAGCATACCTGGGAACTTCGCGATATTTACTGTTTACGCGCCCACCGTCGAATACAGGGTCTATCCAGGCGATTCTGGTTAGCCCTAGTTCGAGGAGATTTCCGAGCACGGCGACACCAGCCGGGCCAGCGCCGACTACCACGGCGGCATAGTTGTGGGAGATCAATCTGCTCATGATGACAGTTTGAGTTCCGGGCGATCGATACTCGTGACACAATCGGATGCAATAATTCAGGTGCAGATGTAGAAAAGAACAGACGTCGTCCGAAAAATGATCAATTCTCATTCAACGTGATATCAGAAATAATGTAAAAGACAAGATTGAACAGCGTGTTGACAGTCTCAGCTCAGAGACAATCGAATCGGCGAAATAGAGTCGTTCCTCGTACTTATGGTGCGGGGACTCCCGAACGCCGACGTCGTGGTCACCGCTTTGGCAGGATTGTCCACAACGCACCACCAGATAAGAAAGAGTCACAGACATTCTCTCGCACGAATCGGATCGGACACGTGTAGTACCAAACTCCCTTCGCTATCCGGAAGCCGTGGATAGCCTTCACCGACAAGTATCCTGCTCATAACGGAGTCATATCATCCAAAATGCCATCCCTGTATGTCCTTCCTTGCGGCCATGAACCCTTTTAAGACTGTGCAATTTCAAGCATTTTTCTTTGGAGGTGCCCATTTCGTCTCCTCTGTAGCCATTCGCGAGCCTGGCGAAGGCTATCGGCCGACATGCTTGCGTCTTCGCACTGTGTAAGCCCAGGTTAGTCGCTAGCACACCATCGACGACTCTCATTGGTCAGAGGTCCCCGTGTGAAAACTTCGCTTCCATGCTGGGTCCTTAAAGGCTCGCTCAGCAGTGACATCAACCATCGCATTTCAAGCAGGATCTTGAGCTTCTCACAGCTTATAATAGCTGACAAGCAGCGAAATTCTTTGGAAGAGAGAAAGTGATGTCGTCGAGGGGCTTGCTGCTTCTTTATATTTGACTATGTGATCAAACGGGGCTAGCGCAGTCCTTAGCGCGGATGGCGTGATTGCTCTCGACATCGATGCCTTGGTGCCTGGGATATGGGTCATTTGTTGCCAAGCATTATCATAGTAAGGTCACTCAACGCGACAACTTCAACTACACAGACATTCCAATGACATACTCGATTTACATGAATTCATGACTAGATTCTGAATCTGAGCTATCAGATAACGATAACGTCGCCTCGGAAAAATCGGACTGCTACAGCATGTACTCAATCGATAAACTGGCCCGCCTCTTTTGCGAACAATGTGATGACTATCACGCGTTTTTGAGGCTCTTGTGTCGGTCAAGCATCGCCAATTACTAATTCTACGAGACTTTAACTATGCTTATCATATAGCTACGACAAATCAGCGACTCTGGCTGACAGCTGGGCGCACCTAGTCTGTCTGTCAGCCCCAGACAGATATGTGCACAGCCTCAATTCAATTGAAATGCGCCTCACGCACAAGCCACGTTGACAAGGCAGAACGGCCTGAGGCTGCGATTATCATCGACTCCAACGTCACCTTTTCACCAACATATCGCTCTAAGAATGTAGATGACGGAGTCTCGATTTATTGAATACCCTATCAAGTTGCGGCAGAACCGAGTTTTCAGCTCTGCTTGTCACTGAGTCCCTGACCGAGTCACTTCGGGAAGGGTACAGACGTAGTTCGGACGATGACGAGATCTGCCGGGCGTAAATACTGAGTGCAAAGAGCAAGGCACACTGTCTATCTAGTAAATATTTCATGGTATGTCAGGATGGCAGAATAGGCGAGGCGTTCATTCATTATCTCGAGCGGCAACAGACCCGCTTTGATTGGGCCGCCGGGCTCACCCGCACCCAGTGCCAAACAAATTGAAACACTGGGAAAAGGAAGGTAGCCGCTGGAGCCTCATCTTACGGCAGGAACGTACCTCCCCGCTTCCAATTCGGCCCATCTTCCTCCTTCCATAATCAACCTCCAACGCAACTTCGTTCTCTCTCCTCTACAACATCCCTCCCCGATTCAACCTCGCAGGCTCAGCTCCTCGCTTTTGCATATTGTTGCTTTTTTCTTGTTGGTTGTTTACTTCGTGTCAATTGACTATTCCTTATCTACAAACTACCTCCTGCCCTCATCTTATCTCCTCGCACATTTTCTACCCCAATGGAGGCCAGCCTTATATAAGACGACCACCGCCACACCTCAGCTCAGCCTCTTTTCTCTCATTCTTGACTTGATCATTGTATTGACACATTATTTATTGTACTGTCATACTGTTTATCATACGTACCTGTCTTGCTTATATTGCACTGCTTTTCTCCTTTTCTTGTTCCGTCCTTCTTGCTCTCCGGAATATTTGCTCGTTTTCGAGCACTCCCACCTTTATATATACAGCACCCGGCGACTGGAAATTGCTTCCCGTGCAACCTGTCAAGTGGGTATGCCCTGACCATTCGATTGTTGAGTGGGTGTACTCCTACTTCGATCTGCACAGCCTGCCTCCAGTCACGGCAAACAGCCGCCCACTTGTGCCCTTTAGTATCCACTACTAGGTTGAAGTACATTGCAATCTAGAGCACGAGCGGTTACTTGCACACGCTATCCAAGGGAAGGCGCCTATCCAGCCTTCTCTTATATACTCCCGAGTCATGGCTACCCATGATCAACTCAATCCACGCTCGGCTTTCAACCAACAAGCCTTTGAAGATCCGTACCTCTCAGGCCCTTCCGATCTAGAAGAGTTTGGGTTCGAGCAGCAGCAGCATACACCAAGTGCTTCCTCTGCTGATCCACCGAGTCGTTTATCGTCGTTATCGCCTGCTGACCAGAAGCTTTCCAGCGAGACGTCAATGCATAACTACGAGTTCAACGACCCTCCGTTCGACGAGTCCAGGTTTATTGACTTCAATGAGCCTGGGTCTACTGATCCTCTTTTCCTAGATGATATGTTATCAGTTGAGGATGGTCAGGTCTCGGCATTTCCAAGTGTGGATACTTATATACACACAAAGAGCGAGGACCAAGAAATCGACGACCAGAAGCCAACGCATGTTTTGAATCATGCATCGGATGCGACTGGACAACGCCAGCTACAACCATCCAGGTTAGCTATTCCGGATTCTGCTTATAGTAACGACAACTCTCAAGGACACAATCGTACAAGGTCGGCACCATCACTCAGTCCTATAGTCAAAATATCCCAGGTTCATCGAGGCGACTCTCCCACAAGAGAGAATGACGGATGGAGCTCAGGCAAGAACAAACGCTCGTCAGCCCACTTGTCTCCCACTGGTGGGTCGGCAGATGACAGTGATGATCAAATCGAGGACATCAGTAATGATGAGCGGAGCTTGTCACCCTCTCGAGCCGAAGACGGTTCTTGGATTCCGGATGCATCCACTGGTCAGTCAGGCATTGACCCTTACTCTCGAAGTGATGACTTCGGCCCTAGCCCGAAGGAACTAGAGGAGCAACGTCAACTTGCCGACAAAGAAGTTGATATCCGTATATGGTCAGCATCTGTGTCTGCCGCCAATAGTGAAGCAGGTGATGGTTCTAGCCCATGGGAACCGCCTCGAGGAAGAACCCGAGCCGTCAGTGCCGTTGAAACACGGCATGACTACTTCAGCCTAATGCGGCCTGATGACTCAAACATTCCAGGGCCTGGTCGTCTCATACACGAACTAGACCCAGGAAGTGACTTTGAGACTTCCTCTAACGTATCTCATGCTGACTCACGTGACGGACTACCCACTCTCGACTACACTCCAGACGACAACCAGCTTGCCCAACAACTCAACCGCTCATATCCATGGGCGGACGAACCTCGATATTCATTCCCACTTGCGATAAAGACCCAACCAGAGACGTCACGATCGGCAATGCAGTTATACGAGGAAATGGCTAAGGAAATGGATAAAGCTTCCCGTGTTGGTACCTGGGGTTCGCGAAGGCTTAATGATGCCGAAGTCGACAGTCTCTTGAAGTCAGATAGCTTTTTTAAGAATCTTTCTCTGAATACGGCAGCTATCCGCAGACTTTTACCAAAGAGAAGTAGCAATTCCTTAAAAGATAAGAAACGTCATTCTCGACAGCCAAGCTTTGAACCACAGCCGACCGATCCACCCCAGAAGAAAGAGTCGGGCATTACTGCAAGGCTTTCGCGTCGGCCAAGTTTAAATCGCCCCAAGTCTCCCACTCATATCATGGCCGCTGCCATCGCTGGCTCAATGGCTGCTAGTATTGGAAGCCACAACTCACTTTCAGCCAGGTCGCCAGTGAGTCCTGGCGGAGGCACGCTTAGTCCGGTAGTACCTTGGAACAACAGATCGAGAAGCAAGAGTGAAGGTTCAGGACCATCACCACTAATCAGACCACTGACTATACCGAAAGTTGAACAACGGCAGGGAGCACAACAAAAGTCCTCCCCTTTGGTGGAGTCCCGGGCATCCGTAGGACTGGACGTTGATGAAGATGACGATGATGACTCTTCTGACGATAAGGGAATCTTCATGGATCTAACGCCCTCTTCGCAGCAGATTGTACCGACGCTGGAAGGCTTCAAACGACAAATTTCTCTCTTGGATCCACGACTTGAGCCGGCTCTCCTTCAACGTTTTGCCACTGAGCAGTTGCGTCGTTACAAGAAGTTGATCGATGAACAGACCAGACACGCTGGGCTAGTCCAATCTGGACGCTGCGATGCTAAAGAGAGATGTTTTGCGTCTGGGGGTCGTGCCAAGTTGCTTCCTCCCCGAGCCAATGCCAAAGACCCCAGCGCTACTTATTGCCAGTTCCAGATTCCAGGTCATGAAAATAGCGATGACGACGACGATTTTGACGAGGAGAACAACCAATCTCTTGAAAATTCTATAATCCCCGCCGTGTTCGCTGACGGCATCCGGATGCCCCCTGTTAAGCGACTCCCTGCGGAATTTGAGTGCTCGTTGTGTTTCAAGGTCAAGAAATTGCAGAAGCCATCCGACTGGACGAAGCACATCTATGAGGACATCTACCCATTTACTTGCACATTCCCCGACTGTGTTGGTGAACCAAAGTCATTCAAGCGCAAGGCTGACTGGGTCCGTCATGAAACTGAGCGACACCGACATCTGGAGTGGTGGGCATGTAACATGTCGAACTGTGATCACAAGTGCTTCCGAAAGAACAATTTCGTGCAGCATTTGGTTCGAGAACATAGGTTCCCCGACCCTACGGCGAAGAAGAGCAGGGGATCCGCAGCTAGTGGCAGTGCCAACGCTGCTGCATATGACAGAGAGATCGCCAAATTGTGGAAGAAGGTAGCAGAGTGCCATTTTGAGACCCAGAAGAAGCCCGAGGAAGAGCCTTGCCGATTCTGCGGCAATGTTTGCAAGGACTGGAGGAAGTTGATGGTACATCTAGCGCGACACATGGAACGTATTGCATTGCCTGTCTTACGACTTGCCGAAGAGCACGCTTCATCAACGAGCAGAACGACGAATATATATGAAACTACGACCGCGCCAGCACCCTCTATATCAGTATATAGCTCCGCCGAACCGAATCTAACTCTGAACACGAATGTTATGACCGGACTCGGCGAACCCAACATGTCTGACAACAACATCAGCAGTCCCATGCAACCAATGATGATGCCATACGATCCTCAACAGGGATCTCACATGTTATCCCCCACTATGAGCATGGACATGTCTCCATCAGGCACAACATATCCACCGGCATCAGCTTCATCCTACCTGCAACCCCACTATACACCAGTCCACCGAAACTCAATGTCCTACCCCCCAGCACCCAACGCGAACGCAATGGCAATCAGACAACCAACCACCATATCAACCGCTAGCAGCAGCAACGTCGGCCCAACCATCTATCAGCAACGACAGCTACACATCTCAACAATAGGCCTCGACGCACAAGAACCACTCTACCAATCTCCGCAAGACACATGTTTCAATCCGGACGACTACCTACCTGCATCAACTACATCTGCTAGTATCGCGGGCTACACATCAGCGCCCATGGTCAATTACACAATGACAACATCCCCTGAAACAGTACCCAATGGCCTGATGGCGGGTAATAACAATGCAGCGTACATGTCGAGAGCGGCAGAGATGACGGCGGCGCAGATGCAGGATAATGGTCATACGTATCCGCCGACTACGTATCATTATCAATAATGTGACTTGATGCTAGGATTGTGATGTATCTTATATCTTATGTCTCGATACGATACCCTTGGGACTTTGTCTTATCACACCACTTTTGTCATATTGGCTTTCTGGCCCTCGTCAGTCTATTATAGGTTGGGGGTTTTCTTTTGGCTATTTCATCGAGCGTCGCATTGTTTTGTTTTAGTCGGGACATAAAATTATATAATTATACGATAAACATTGGCTATGATGAAAGATCCTTGACAAATAATCTACTTGATTATATGTATGTGAACGGCAAATTTGAGGTATTATATGCTACTTATCCATCTTCATCGATATAGTTGTATATAACTACGTACTTGATTTTCCCTGATGCGCCAGGGTTGTCGTGTTCCGTTTCAGCCCCTCGCCGCTTTTGCTGAGTAGAACTGAGCAAGACCCTGAGCGCCGTGATCAGAGAGCCTTAGGTATATAAGCTTCCTGATATGCTCAGTGATCGATAGCTGAGCACCCTGATTTGGTCACTTCGCACATAGGCTTTCGTGGCGCTGTACTTTCTATTGGATCACCACGGACCACTTCTTCTGCACGAGTATCATATTCACGATGTCAAATCTAAAGCCAAATCTAAATTTATATACTATTTTCTCTTGACGCCTTATCTATTTGCTTGACCTGACTATCAGCAGTCAGTAAATCATCCTAGCTATTCTAGCCTACTTCGATAACGGGGTAGTATGAGGAGTCCTAAAAGCCATAGAAGATTACGCTAATGTCACACAATGACAAACCTATAGTTAAGCCGTCGGCATAAGAATATGCCAAGCCTATTAATATGTCTATACCCAGCATTATGGGCTATCACAGACTCAGGTGCAGCTTGCCACACGGGATCAGTCCCTAACTGTCTTGGGTGTTAGGACGCATCCGCGAGAGGCCTTCAGGTTTGCGTATAGGTCACCCTCCCCAATCGCGTAGTGCTTTCCAACCCCGAGGGCCTCCTTAATCACCAAGAAGTAACATACAAATGGAATGAACGAACAAACAAACAAACAAACTGTCCACACTAGGCGATCTCAACGATTCCCTCTTTCTCACGTATTGAAAGCCTGCACCAATCCTGCACCAATTCTTACCAATTTGTACATCACGTCTCGCTCTCATCGTCCAACGCATCCCCACAAACTGACTCAGAGCTCACCCGTTATACACCAATGTGCAGTGGTCGACCCCTATTTAACAATCATAACGCGCCTAATTCTTATGCCTTCTTCTCTTCTACTACCATTTAATCTTCCGTTGGAATCGACTCGCTTAGGGCATACAGGTCTACCTGACGCATTGGCCCCTTGAACCAGCGATGAGCCCAAAGGACCCACGATCCCAGTGTAGCAACCAGTACTATTCCTACCGCCACCGGGGTGTAGTTGAGCGTTTGTTGAGTGACCGGATTTGCAGTAGGGAGGCAAAACACAACAGTGATGAAAAGAACCTGAGAAACACGTTAACAAACGTAAACTACCATAAGAGGCAGATTTTGCGTAAACCCACCCAAAGACATGAAATTAGACCAATAGGCCAGGAAAGCTTTCCCAGGCTAAAAGGGCCCTTTGCAAAGTTGGACGGCCAGATAACAGCAATCAGCATCGGCATTGCATAACTTAGATACAATCCAATTGTAGCGATACTGGTTGCTGCCGAAAAAGCAACCGAGCTACCCAGCGACGGCAAGGCAAGGCAAAAGGCTAAAAAAGCGGCCAGCCATACCGTCCTAATAGGGCTTTTAAATCGTTTATCAACATGATCAAAGAATCTCGGCAAGGCTCCATCACGAGAAAATGCAAACATCATGCGGCTGTTGCTTGTAAGGCTAAAGAGGCCGCAGTGCCAGACACAGAGAATGATGATGCTTATCAGACCGAGGGCGCCGGACTCGCCGAAAACGTCAACGCATATTTTGAAAACAGGTTGACCGTAGTTTTGGTTTGGATCTACCGTAGCAGCAAAATCCTGAATTGAGAAAAGAAGGCAAAGTAGGAGGAAGAATCCAAAGATAGCAGAGACGCCGATAGACATGAGAACGCCAATGGGGGCGTTCCAATCAGCGCGGTGTGTTTCTTCGGACAGATGAGCAGAAGCGTCAAATCCTGAAGTAAAATTAAGCAAACAAGTCAGTCTTTATTTTGTTACTGATAGGTTTATAGGTAGAAGGAAATCATACCCGTGATTGTATATTGACTGAGGAGAATGCCGCAGATGGCAACGTACGCCGGCGATGCTCTTACCGACCAGCCCGGGTCCCCGGTCCCCTGATAAACCGTCAAAAAAAAAATCATGCTCCTTATATTACTCAAAAGATGACACTTACATCATAGAAGTGCTGGAAAACCTCGGACCCAGTTTGATGTGTGGGAGCCCTTGCGACAATTGCAATCGCCAAACTAGCCACGCCTAAGCTATGGAGTATGATCGATGTGACATTGAGATAACGTAGCACATGGACCCCAAAAGTATTCACAAGTGCATGACTGACTAAAATGGCTGCGTATATGCCTATTGTTTTACCTGCTGTTGGCTCAAAGTCCGTTTTGATTGTCGCCGCTGTCGTGATGAGGCCTGCGCATCCGAAACTGATTCCGGTGGTAACTGCAAACTAGAAGATTGACCAAATTAATAAATCTGACCATTCAAAAGCAGCCAGTTTTTAGAAATACCTGTCCGACGAAATTGAACCATCCTGTCAACCAAGAGAAAAAGGCGCTATACTTCTGGGGAGCGAGTGTCGCAGCCCAGAAATATGGCCCCCCGCTTGTCGGAATCGCAGATACAATCTCTGCCATACTTAATCCGACAAAAAAGGTCATAAATGAAACGACGATCCAACCGAACGCCATGACGCTCGGACCCCCGGTCGTGAGTCCATAACTGTCGATTCAGTTAGTAAATGTCTGGATAGTAGACGAGGAGTGGGTTTCACTTGAAAAGCGTGGTGATACCGGTGATGACACTCTGGATTTGAAAGTATTAGCATAACCATTTTCCTTATTTCCCTTATTTCCACAAGTTGGCGGGAGGTTTCGTCTTACAATGATGGAAAATGACACACCAAAATTGTGCATCAGCTTCCAGTCACGTTTCAGCTCCTGCTTGTATCCAAGCTGAGCCAAACGACTCTCATCGCGAATATCAACCGCCGTTTTTGCTTCCGGCATTGTAATGGGACAAAGTAATTCTGCAAGCAAAATCTGAACATTTTTCTGGGGAAGGGCAGGACCTGACTATTATTAATATTTAATAACACTGTCAGGTAGATAGACAATGCCACGAGGCGACTGGGTGATAAGACCAACGAATTAGGCTTTCCGAGATAGCTTATCAAGCCCTAGTTGCCAAACTAGCCAAACATATGAACTTATTCCAGCCATTGCCCGCCCAGTACCAGTGGACTATGCCAAGTTAAGCGCTGAGCGTATATTCTTGCCTAGATAGTAACTCTATATACAATCTTGGTCTTATCAGTAGGGAAACGATGCGACGGGTCGGAGGAGGCGTTATCCATATGCCCGAACTAGTATAGGTACCGGCCGTTGATGCCATAACAGGAAACGTAAATACTTGATACTTTAGTGGCGATATCACCCGTGCCCAGTGGTAATGGTTCAGGTATCTTATGCTTGTCAAAGTTAGATTTTCAGGTATTAATTACCTCTTCCGCCTGACGTTTCGATAAACGGATGTTTCTACAATAGTCTTCAGTACCACCACTATACACTCCACCCTCCCATCAAGACACCGAAGTTACTAAGTACAATCTTATGTGGCAACAAATATTGGTTAGACGGACAGTTGTCATGACATTTATTTTGAAGCATGTTGAACGATTGCAATAATAATGGCACGCTAGTATGAAAATATCATGTATGGAGATATGAGAATTCATATAAATACCTAGGTATATATCTATCCACTAGTATAACTTGAACCCTAACAGTTGAAGCTTTCTCCTACCCTGTGGAGGGAAGTCATGTGGCTCTTGCTGTGTCTGCTGAACCGCGCCATCACATTGGACTTCGCTCGTAGGGTTTCCGTAACTCAAGCTGCGATAGTTACGTATATAGTAGAACTTTCAGTACTATTTACCGTTGGTTTGACTACGGTCCGTATCACGAAGCATAGATGGTAGTAAGGGCGGTCTAACTGCCCTACGTGGTGAGTCTGCTTATAAGCACGAATTCTGTATATTATAATGACTGTCCCCAAGAAACGTAGGGGTGGGGTGTGTAACTAGCTATATAGGGCGATCTCATGTGACTATGTAAGCTACTTGCTTCATTGTGATATACGCTCGATAGCGAGAGTGCAACAAATACTCAGATAGAAATACCAAGCTAGTGTGGTTAGGATTACGTGGACAGTGAGAAGTTGATCATACTCAGTGAGTACTCACTGAGCATCAATACTGCATCAACATTCGTTATATAATAACATTAAGCAGCCCAGTAAACATGAGCCCAGGAAATCTACTCATTAAAGTAGAGCATAAGTGCCCTCACGAAAGCAGCAGCAGCCCAGAAGGAAAGCCGGAAAGTCAAGTTCGTATTAGTACCTAGGTATACTCTAGACAGACAGTGATTGATCATCCACCAGTTGACCTCTCGAATGTATTGTTACTGATACCGTTTCGTATGTTATCTTGATACGTTTTCTCCATCTTTGCACCTGAAATATCATCGGAGCAAGGCATTGCGAGTATTTTTGGGAATACTCTGCGCCACTCCGATGCGAGGATGGAGAATCCATGCGGTTCCAACACTAAGCTCTGCGGGTTCTTGGAAGAATATCCTCTTGATATCCATAATTTCTAGCTTCTGAAACCGTTGGGTCTTCCTCAACTGCTCGAGGGAGATGAATAATCGAGTTTGACTCAGCCTGAGCACGATCAAGTCCGGGCAGTTGATTGCTAGCTCTTGAATCCAAGCACCAGTCATCTTGATATTGTAAGTGAGATCCAGGTACTCCAAGTTTGATAGGGCGCGCAAAAGACCATGAAATATAGTGCTATCCAGATTCGAGAGGAACCAACTCTGATACGAACACTGTACACTCAGCCTCCGCAATAGCGGGCAACCTCGAGCGATCTTGAGGAGCAATTCCTGGTCATCAAATTGACGGAACCAGATATCAAGAACCCGCAGATTACGGCACGTGGCAATTCCCGCTATGGAATAAAGGTTTTCGTGGGCCTGATAGGCCGTGGGATCATTAAGGCTGAGAATTTCGAGTTTCTTAAACTTGACGATTTCGCCTAGTCGGAGTTGATCAACCTGCGTCAGATACAATGCCTTTAGATCTGGCCATGCTTCTCCCCATTCCTCTGCCCTTGCAATTTTTCCTGGTATTGATTCTCTGCGAGACAGATTCGTCCTCAACGCCAAAGCCTTGAGATTGCGCTGTGTCTTGAGGCTGGTCAGGAGCTTTGAAATATCAGGTGAAAGTAGTGGATATCTCTTCCAGTCCTCAAAATGAAAGAACTGCAAATCGCAGCATCGAACCATTTCATAAAGGTGATGATTACCTATACTTCCGCCGCCACAATGATAGATTGTCAGAGCTTTGAGATGTGAGAGTTTCTCCCTCAACAGCTCAGAGTTAATCGACAAGCCCGAGGTGTTGGTACAACCAAGTATCACTCGAACACAGTAGTAATCATTGATAGCTAGAAACTCAAGACCAGGCGAGATCAAAAGATCATTAATAGGCATCCAGTCCTGGTTCACAATCTCAAACGGGATCATGAGGCTAACAAGCCCACCACCACCACCACCGCTACCAGCACCACCTTCGGGCCGCAGAAGCGCCTCAGCATATCGACGATATCGCAATGGACGACAATTCTCCCCACAAACAAGAGCCGCAAACCCTGATTCAGCACTCCGCGTCAAGGGCTTTTGCGGATGCAGTAGGAGATGTTTCACAAATCCCATATTCTGGACAAATCGTTCTCGCGACGCTACGAATAGGCAGTTGAGTGATCCAACATTGGGTGTACGTTAGCGCATATCATTCAGGCTTCCTTTGTAGAGCCGTTTCAACGCTCTTACGTTCCATAGGTTGTTGACACAGGTACAGTTTAGAAGATCGGGCACCGCATCAATATGGTCCATGATCAATTCGACGATCTCTGGGAGTAGGAGTGGATTCGACATTTTTCCACCTAGAGTAGAAGTCATGCTGAATAGTACTTGGAAATAAAGAAAGATGAAACGCTGTTCTTGATGAATGACTCCGTCGCTAGTTAGGCGCCAGTACCAGTGTCAAGTGCGTTGCCTGTATAACCCTAGTACTATGGTAGGATTAATCATGGTGCGTCGATAACCCTAGCGTCCCGAATATATTGACAACTCCTGGACCAATCACCGTGTGTAAGCAAATTTGCAATTTTAGTACTAATGATATTATGTTTAGAAGAGAGTCCAAGGACTATTCTTATGTTATTCTGTATCCAGGATGAAAAATGAAATCATGGATTGGAATGATAATTTACAAAACGAAGCTCCAAAGAAACATATCAACATAACAAATGTAGCGAGGTTTCGCTATACTGTAAAATCACATAAACTTTTTCTAGAACAATGAAACATGAATGATAGTCTCCTTCCCCCTTATATTTGTTAGTCAACCCTCCACCTCGACCTTCCTCTTCACAATCTTCCTCGCCAACCCAAACGCGGAAGCCCAAGTCATCGACTTCCTCAACTGTCCACCCTTATTATTCCCGCCCGAACGCGGCTCCTCACCCGCAACACTTCCATCAGTAGCACTCGTAGCAGCAGCAGATGACGAAGCAGCAACACCCGCATGATGAGAAGCCATCATCCGCTGCGCCGTTACGCTATTCGATTGCACAAGAGCGGCCATTTGGCCCATCATTGTGGGGTGCTCGATTAGATCGTCTAGCCGGACTTTGAAGTCTTCTTGTTCGAGGAGCCATGATACTTGGGCTAGACCGATGAGGTCCCCGCCGAGATTGAAGAAGGATGAGTCTGGTTTGATAGGTGGGGGGACATTATCGTCTGCGTTGTTTGTGGCACTGGTGTCGCCGAGGACTTGTTCCCACGCACGACGGAGGACGTCTGATAGAACAAGGATTTCGGCTCGGGTAAGACCTGCTAGTTGTGATGATGTTATGGAGTTATCTTCTACTTGTTGCTTTGTAGACTTTGCCCGAGGCAGTTGGGTATCAAGGTTCCTGTTATCTCGCACAGGTAGAGCAGAGAGTGAGCCAGGCGATGGAAGCGCCATGTCCGGGTTTGCAGTAAAGCTTTCCGCAGTATCACAGAGCATATCCAAGACCCTTTGGGCAAGTGACATGGTAACATGTTCATCAACAGAGAAAGAAAGAACAATCTCGACACGATCCCGATCTAGTGACTTTGAATTGACCGAAAAGTCAGACATCTCTTCATCACTACCGACAGCCTTGACAGTGTAGATATTTTCTCCGAGTTGAATTTCATTCGATGAGTTGGCAGCATCATGTTGCAATACCGTACTGAAATGTGTTGAGCGAGGCCAGTTGGTGCATTTGTGTATAATTTGTCGGAATCCAAGTGCTTCATATGGCATGTTGGCGACTTGTTGATCTTGAATGTATCGTAGTAAATCAAGCACGATCCATTTCTCCCCGAATACAACGCGAACTGGCACAATGTTCATGCATGGGCCAACCATGGATTCAACACCTGTAATAGCTGCTGTATTTCGGCCGCTGATCGTGTGCCCGAAAACGATATCTGCGCTTCCCGTGATTCGTGCTAGAGTCAAAGCCCAGGCAGCTTTGATGACTGTGGCAGTGGTGATGTTTCCATGAGCCATTGATGGAACCTGTATTGTCTTGCGTAAAGCTTCGTTGCTGGCTCTAAGTCTCTTGTATCCGAGGCTTTCTTGGCGGTTGACAATTTCGGTCATTCTTGAGCCGCTCAGGAGTGTCCTCCAGTGTTGATAATGATCTGCCGTCACTATTCTCGCCGACTCACGTACAAAGTTGGCGAAAGATGCAGGTGAAGGAATAGGGCCGCCTTCGTAACCGGCTTTGATGGCGGATAGGATTCTTGGAAGCGATACACCATCATATTGCGCGTGAGAAAGCCGAAGGATTATACGATGTCTGTCCGTATTCTTCTCCCTCACAATAACGAACTGCACGAACGGCTCTCCCTGCTTGACTCCTTCGGTAATGTCACGTTGTTGCAGAACAGAAGTGAACTCGTCAAGGCTTTCATCAGTCTCATAGACAGAGAATTCCGGTCGAACTTTGCGGAGTATGACCTGCAAAAAGCGTCCCTTGGAAGCGACAAAGACCGTTCGCAGAATATCAAATGCATGGACCACACGGAAGCAACTTTGCTTGAGACGTCGGAAATCAAGAGGCCCGCGACCATCGAGGCAGAAGAAATTCAGCATCCAGCGTGAGTCCAAAAGTGCACCCGTGATCGAAAGGGCCTGGAAGTCTGTGACGGGGAGAATATCGACTATACCACCCTTGAACACTCCCACGCGAGGACAAATGTATTTCTGTAGAAATGCTTCGTCGATATTGGCCGCTTTGATGAGAGCAAACCGTTCGTAGAAACCAGGTTTTGCAGATGTGAAAGACGATTGTTGTCCACCCAAGATGTTCATATTGTTGATTTCGTCTTCGACGTAACTCTTTTCGCTCGCGGTTTGTGCTACACTTGCCATATCCTTGAACACGGGGTTACGGAAAACGTCCGCAACGGTCAATATCAAACCTTCATCACGCGCATCGCCCACAAGCGCCATGGCTGTGATACTGTCTCCTCCCAGATCAAAAAAGCTATCGTCTTTGGTAATGGAATCCAAAGGCAATCCAAGTTTGTCACTCCAAAGACGTAGAAGCTTTTCTTCAATGTCAGCTTGCATTCCCCGTTCGTGAATTTGAGCAGCGACTGGAATTGCCGAGTCCCGGATATCTTCCCTGTAGATGTCGTCTGATATACTTGAAATGGCATCAGACTCGGACTGAGGAAGGGCTAGAACGTCATGCTCAGTAGCGTTAGAAAGATTTCGCCTCAATGAACCTGGTCGATTCAAATTGAACATTTGTTGTACGATCATGTGAACTCTCTCGTCGATTAGGTTTTGGAGACTAGGATACTTCTCCATAATTTCATGAAGCTCATCTTCGCGTTGAATGGATGCCTGGCCGGCATTCGTGGGCTTTGTCTTGATGATGTTAACAGTCTTGCTAGAGTCGTGCTGATTGAGTCTAGATATAGTCTCTGTCGGTTCTCGAGCGAAAGCGTGGAGAATGTTGGCTAGTGTTTTGGAAATGTCGGAAGCGTGTTCGCTTGAGAACATGTCTGTCCAGTACCGGAAGACAATGCCTTCTTGGTTCCGGCCAGTCTCTATATTGAGAGTAATGGAATACTGTACATGTTAGCATATCTTATCGAATGGAATCTTACGCAGAACTTACTTCGCTTGGGTCATGCGCTTCTTGGGTTGTAAACACAAGAGACCCCTCGTCTGAAACTTCGGAAGAGTGATTCTGAATTGACAAAGCTGTGTTGAAAATCTGCTTTCCTTGCAACCCTAATTCGTGCTGTACTTGTGCCAACGAGCACCGCTGATGAGGAATGGCGCGTACATAGTCGTCTTGAATGACACTAGGTATCTCCGCTAGGAGCTGCGACGGAGAAAGTCGAACTCTACAGCACAGCATGTTGATGAAAACACCGATTGTTTCTTGTATTCCGGTAACCGGCGCATCTCGTCCGGCTGATAGATAGCCGAAGCAGACGTCGTCAGAGCCGGTATATTTTCGAAGGACCAGAGCCCATGCAGCCTGGATTACATTTGCCAGTGTCACTCCTGTTCTTTCGCAATAGATTTGTACATCTTGCCAATGATTGAAATCGAATTGATGCGAAGCAAGCCGTCGTTGACTGCTGAATGTGGACTTCAGGCGTGGGAAATAGCATGCTTGGATGCCTGACAAGTATCGCTTCCAATAGACGACATCATCTCTCGGCGATTGACTTCTGAGGTGCCGAATGTAGTCAGAATAGAGAGGCCCTCGATCATCCGGAAGTAGCCCATCATAAGCCAGTTGAAGATCGTGTATAAGGATTGGGGTCGAACCTCCATCAATGACGGCATGGTTGATTTCAATCTTCATGAACACTCGCCCAGTGGGAGTCACACAAATAGTCAACTGATGAGGGATCTTTTGCTTCCGTCTTGCGTTCCTGTCGTACAGGCTGATTGACTGAAGTTGGCTAAGAGCGGCGGAATCATCGCACTCGAGGTGAATAACATCGCTATCAATATTCTTCAAGACGGCTTGGTCGAAGGACCCCCCTTTGTATGTGCTGTTGACAAACACTGTTCGTAAGGCAGCATGTCTATCAACAACCTTTTGCCACGCAGCAATCAATTTCAGAGGGTCAACGGTTTGTCGTGTATTTGTACCTGTCACTTCGAACACAACATTGAACAAATATGCCTTTGGATCACGAAGCTGGCTAAGAAGCATGCCCTCCTGCGTCGGAGAACAAGGATACACTTCTTCAACCTCTTGATAATGCGATATGCCTGCTTGAGGGAAGGATGTCTTGACCAAACGTTTGAGCCCGTCGTAATTGATTGGAAGCAATGGATAATCGCTCAAGGTGGGCTCGGGGGTGCATCGCCTTAGTCGAACCACAATTTCTTCAAGGATCCATTTGCATTCTGACATCCAACGATTGATCTCGCTCAGGCGTTTCATTCGGCGACTGAACATGAACGCAAATTCTAGTCGGTGTTGGACAACAGCCGCGGAGATTTCAAAGAGCGCCAACCGCGTGGTATCACGTCCCATGTCGCCAACTTCGAGTGGATCAGGCTTTTCTAGTCCCATGTCGGTAGTTTGAAGCAACGAATCGTCCCGTTCTGATTGTTGCATGGACCCAAGGTAGTTGAAGAGAATCTCCATCGGCACGTCGAAGTGAGATGAAAGGGGTCGATCTTTGGAGCCAAGGAAACCGTTGGCTAGGTAAGCTTTTCCGGCTTCTCGAGAGCTTCGTCTAGTATCCTTTACTTTTTTCAGAGTATCAAGTACGTCGTCTAATATTGAGTTAGCATATGCGGTTACTGCGAGTTGTGGTCGAACATGCCTGTTTCGAGCGCTACCTGCAATGGCGAAATGTTGGTAAACCACCCAACAGTGCGAGATAGATCGATCTTTGAATCCCATGTTTCTCTTCCGTGACCTTCATTAAACACTGTTGGTACGAACCTGTCTTTGAAAACAAGTTTAAAAGAGTGAATGACTGCCGTCAAGAAAATATCTACCGGCTCAGTGCCAAAGACTTCATGACAACTAGTCATAGTAGATGTTGTCATTCCTTCATCAAGGGTGAAGGTACGTCGTTCGACATCACCGTAAGTGTTCGAAACATTTTCCAAGCCCCAATAGCCAAGGTTGGCAGGTAAAACATTGAAGGGCAACTTGTACGCATCGATAGTGCGTTTGAAATGCTCTGATTGCAATCTACACCAAGATTGGAATGGAAGAGGCTTATCGGTTGGAAGAGAACCACTTTCAAGAATGTCTTCGAGATCCTGCATGATGATTCGCCATGAGACGACATCAACAACCAGGTGATGGGCAGCGAGAAACAAAAACTGCTCATCGCTAGACATCTCAAACATGTCTGCAACGAGTATAGGGCCATCATAGATATTCACATCTCTCTGACTGTCTCCGATTATTTTCGCCGTCTCGCTTAGCGAGTCGATTTGATGATGTTGGAAGCGGAAGGAAGATTTGACGTCCTAGTAGTCATGTTAGATCAGAAGTATGTCACACTCCAGGAAGCTTACGCTTGAGATCTGTTGCTCCCACTCTCCAGAGGCGTTTAATTTGAACCGTGCTCGAAGCATTGACTGATTGGACACAATCCCCCGAAGTGCCGAATGCACGCTTTCTGCACTGATAGATCGGGAGAATCGAAGAGTATAGCTCTGATTGAACCGGCTGCTACCTTGATGACCTTTTGCAGCAAGGAAGTAAACTTGCTGGATGGGTGAAAGTCCAAAGCCCTGGTCCAATACTTCCACAT
This sequence comes from Talaromyces verruculosus, assembly GCA_038993655.1. Classification (NCBI taxonomy): domain Eukaryota; kingdom Fungi; phylum Ascomycota; class Eurotiomycetes; order Eurotiales; family Trichocomaceae; genus Talaromyces; species Talaromyces verruculosus. The sequence continues at coordinate 177,261 of JBBVQN010000064.1, forward strand.
GGTCGTCAACCTTAGTGCTGCCGGATTCCGCCGTTTCAGCGAGTTTGATCAGTGAGGATGAACGTAATACATCATGAAGAGTCACTTTGATGTTCTGTCGCCTGCTTCGAGACACAACAGCCATTGCTGTGATGCTGTCACCACCTGAATCATATTGTCAGTCAATGATTTAAGATATTTCAAATTTGATAGTAAAAGGGAGGCATACCTAAGCTCAAGAATGAGCGATTGAGGTTAATCTTGTCAGCAGGCTGGTTCAAAACTTGTCCCCAGATCTCTCTCAAGGTTGCAACAACTCCAGTCATCTCTATTGTGACATCATATTCTTCTTCCGCGCCGACAATCTGTTGGTAGAGTTGTTCTGAAATGCCTTCAATCCAGGTTTTAACCAATTTCCTGTCAAGCTTTCCAGACACCAGCATTGGGATTGCGTTGACTACCGCCCAAGCCTGAGGAACCATGTAGGCTGGTAGTTGTGATGTGAGATTGTCCCTGATGCGCGACAGTTCCGCAGTTTTTTCAACAAGTTTGCATGTTTCTGAAGTCACAACTGATTGACCCGCTGTTGTATCATTGAGAGAGAGAATTGCAACAAGTCGCTTCTGAAGAGGTCCTGATTTGGGAACCGAGACAATAACATGGCGGACAAGAGAATCCGCTTCTAGACGGTGCTCGATTTCTCCTAATTCCATCCGTTGACCGTTGAGTTTCACTTGGTTGTCTTTCCTTCCGATGAAGTCGATGGATCCATCAGGCCGATATTTAACCAGGTCGCCAGTCAGATGAATGCGTGGACTAGCAGAAGTTCCTGAGGCAAATTCTTTGGACCACGATGGATTTTCAATAAAGGCAGCAGTTGTCTTGACAATGTCGCCTAAGTATCCTCGTGAGAGCGTAGTTCCACCTAGTGCCAACTCGCCCACAGAACCCATAGGGGTCAATTGGTTGTAATCTTCGGGATTGACAACCCATGTAGTGGTAGGCTGTATGCCATAACCGATATTGTTTGGTGCATTATGGGATACATCTGGGTTGACTACCGCCACAACGGAAGCTTCAGATGGCCCATAAGCATTGATCAAATGTACTTTGTCAGACCACTTGGCAATGACCTCAGGACTCATGGCTTCACCACCACATACAAGGACCTTGAGCGATGGAACGGATGCCGGGTCAATCAAATTGGCAACCGAGGATGTGAGCAGGGTCCAAGTAACGTTCATCCGACAAATTGTTCCAGAAAGATCCTGTAAACGCTCTTCTTCATTTGGGACACAGACACAGCCTCCGACTGTCAGAGTGGTAAATATCTCCATAACAGCAGCATCAAAACTGAGCGAAGCGAATTGAAGAGTTCGAGTTTCGCTGGTTATTTGTAAAGCTCTACCAAATGCTACAGAACTCGTGTTGAACGCTCTGTGTTCAATAACGATGCCCTTTGGCTTACCTGTACTGCCAGATGTGAAGATTGCGTATGCAGCATTGGAGCTTCGTACACAGCCCGATTGATCTTTCCCAGCTGTTCTTAGAAGAATATTTTTGATCATGTTCTCGTCGATAGAGATAGCATGTTTGACAATTCCTGCGTACTTGGCGTTATATTTTGACGAGAATAGAAGGATATTCGCACCAGTCTGCTTGACAATCTCCCTATGTCTGTCGAGTGGGTGTGAAGGATCTAGAGGAACAATAGCTCCTCCAGCCATCAGAACTGCATACATGGACACAATGGTCCAAACTGACTTGTCCAGACACAGCGGAACGAGAACCTCGGCCGTGACACCGAGTGATTGCAAATATGTTGCAAGGCTTGATGCATGCTTGTTCAACTCAGCATACGTAAAATCTCCATCCCACGCATGGACAGCTGAGGCGTCAGGTTGTTCCATACAACGGGTTTTGAATAAATCATGAATGCATGCATCGACAATCTGCGGGTTGCGCTTATTCAACCACTTGATCTCTTTTCTGTCCTCGGGGCTCAACATATCGACAGTAGCCAGCGAAGCAGTGGAAGAAGTGCCAACGGAAGCAAGCTGATGTAGTACATGAGACAGCTGGAATGAGATCCGCTCTAGTTCCCAGCGAGTGATGACTTTATCATCATAATGGAAATTGACTTCGACACGAGATTCAAAAGTTTTGCACTCTACAACGAGAGGATACGTGAGGAAGCTTCCAATATCTCCATTGTCTTGTACTTCCCACAGCTCATCATTACCGGCAGCTTCGGCAGTTTGGACGACAATAAGATTTCTGAATTGGCAAGCAGCAGCCTGTTCATGTCCCAGTTTCTTGATATGCTGCAGTCCGAAGTGCTGATGTGGGATCATCTCGGTGGACATTTTCTTTATCTCCAGAAGAAAATCCTTGATTTTCGATTTTGAGTTGACATGGACGTAAGTGGGCACCGTAGTCAGGACTGGTCCAGCCATTTCAGTGATATCGGGGACGTCAATATTCCTGCCGGATAATGTCTCGCCAAAGCAAACATCGGGTGATTGTGTACGGTTTGACAAAACAAGTACCCAGGCCGCTCTTATCAAAATTGGCATCGTAATGCCGAGACTCAGGAATTGTTGTGGAATATTTACTTTCTGCGTCAAAGTCTTTGATGTAGTATCCTGGCTTTCTGCTTCAATCTGGCTGGCGAGAGGAGGGAAGTGTGACGGCGAAGAGTTGGCAAGATACGATTTCCAGAAGTCACCGGAATCTTGAAGGCTCTTCTTCTCAAGGTATGAAATAAAAGATGCATAAGCCGGCTTCTTCGTTGACTGGTCTCTGTTAAAATATATTTCCTGAACTCTCTTGAGAAGAATGCCCAAGCCCCAGGCATCGTAAAGAGCGTGATGGATTAACCACACGAAATGAGTGACAGAATTGTGCCTCTTTTTGACCAAGATATACCGACTAAGCATACCACTTTCGGCATTGAACACTGTTGAGGCATCGTCAAGGGCGCTTTCCAAATCATCAGAATAATGCCATGAAACCTGCTGACGTTTCAGAACGACTTGCAAGAAATCCGAAGACGCAGTGTGCGGGATGCGAGTCCGCAATATATCAAATTCATCAACCAATTGTTGCCACGCAGCTTTGAAGCGCTCAATATCAACTTTGGGACCGAGTTTGAGAACGTTGCGTGAGATATAGGCCCCTTCTTGTTGGACTGACGATGTGATCAGGCCTTCTTGGAGAGCACTGCAAGGATACATATCAGCTATCGACTCTGGTTGGACATTGCACTGATGTGCAATCTCGTCAATAACCGCAACTTTGACAGTGGAGTTTCTTAACAAGCTGAAAGGTGGTATCAAAACTTCTGTAGTTGCTTTTGTGAGTTGATACTTCTTGGACATTTCCTCCAACGTAGGATGGCGGAAAATATCAACAACGCTCAGCGCGATACCACGAGACCTAGCGATACCTACAAGTTTCATCGCAGCAAGGGAATCACCACCAAGTCTAAAGAAGCTATCGTCACTTCCAATTGATGTTTTTGGAATGGCAAGAACTTCTTCCCATAAGCCTTGAAGAGTGATTTGTCGCTCATCAGTCGGGGCTTTTCGCTTGACAGAGGTAGACAGGGAGTACTCCTTGAGTTCATCACGAGTAAGGTCTTTGATTTCTCCAAAAAGCTTCCGGCGGTCGAGTTTGCCGGAAGTTGTGAACGGTATGTCGGATACGGGGAAGAAGAGTTGTGGTATCATGTACGATGGGAGAACTTTCGCAACTGATTTTTCAAGCGACTGTACGGCATTGCGGGCCTCGGAACCCATCTCCAAAAGCATCTTGTCATTGCTGTGAGCGGAGTTACGAGACTTGTCATTGCTATTAGCAAGACTGAAGAACATGGCAAGCTTCTTTGGTCCGAGGTGTGCTCCGGGAGCTACCAGATCAACAGCCAACTGGACGTTTCCTGGCATGTGCTGGGTGCATTGGTACTCAATCTCACCGAGCTCAATACGTTGTCCGTTGAGTTTGATTTGCATATCCATTCTTGCCATGTAGGTAAGCGTGCCGTCTTCGTTGTACCGAACGAGGTCACCAGTGCGGTACATTCTGGTACCAGGCGCAATAAGAGGCTTGAGTCTCTCATCAGCTGCCCAAGCAGGATCTTGTATGAAAGCATCCTTTGTCTTTTTCTCATTGTTCAAGTATCCGCGACCAACGATATGACCTTCAATAACTAATTCACCAATGGCACCAACAGGGACAAGGCGATTATAGTTGCGTTGATCAACAACCCAAGACCGACTGCCGACGGCGTTTCCAATAACAGCTGGATCAAAGTTGACAATTTGACCCGACTGATCGACCTTGTCACTGGCAGCACACACTACAGAGCACTCGCTAGGTCCATATGCTTCCACTAGACAGACAGACTTTGACCACTTTTCGATCGCTCCAGGGGTCATCTTCTCGCCGCCCATAGCAATGACCTTCATTGTCGGGATGCTCTCCGGTTTTAACGTACTAGCCACCGAAGGTGTGATGCACATCCAATTGGCACGTAGACGGGTAATGCTACCAGCGACATCGTTCATACGCTCTTCGGCATCGGGTACACAAATGCAACCACCCAGTACGAGAACTGTTAGTATGTCTAGGATTGATGCATCGAAGGTGTAGTTGGCGAACTGATACGACCTGGTCTCGGAGTTCATATGAAGAACAGCGCCATGAGCCAAAGCGCCAGTGCAAAACTGGCCATGTTCAATAACTGTCCCCTTGGGCTTTCCCGTTGATCCTGAAGTGAATATGACGTATGCAGTATTTGTTGGGCTCACAGAAGTTCGTGGTGCTTTAGTGGCTTGCGGTAATTGAGCTAAAGCCCTCTCATTCACCATGATAGTGTTAGAAACTATCTTCGAGATCTTGTCAAATTGCTGGGCTGAAGATAACACAACACGACCATTCACATCTTCAACCAAGCTTCTGAGTCTGTCCTCAGGGTGTGAAGGGTCTAGGGACACAAAAGCACCTCCAGCCTTGAGGACAGCAATTTGTGCAACAATTGCCCATGCAGATTTCTCGAAACAGAGAGGAACAATGACTTCAGGCCTCACACCATGGCTAATAAGAATATTTGCAAGACGATTGGCATGGGAATCGAGTTGACGGTATGTGAACTTTGCATCCCAAGCCTCAACAGCTTGAGCCATAGCTGGCCGGATTCGTACTTGTTCCTCAATCATTTCATGGACGCATCGGTCCACCTTCTGAGGTGGCATATTGTTCCATTGACGCACATTTTGGCAACTGAGCGATCCTACTGTGTTGATCTTACCGATTGTTTTGTCATCGTCTGTGGAACTTGTAATCTCGTAGATGATCTGCTCAAATGTGCCGGCGATGTTCTTTACTTGAGCACCAGACAAACAATCCTGCCAGTAACTGAAATGAACTTCAGTCACGGATTCCATCATCTCGATATTAACCGCAATCTTGTATTCGCTGGGGTCATGAGAATCAAAAGAATTGAATGACAAAGAGGGTGTCGAATTTACTTCCAGCCCACTGCGTCTCTGGAAAGTGAAGGCCGTGTTGAATAACGGAGTATCTGCCAGACCGAGCGCATGTTGAACCTCTGCTAGTGACACTGCTTGATGTTCCATGCTCTTGATAAAATCTCTTTGAGTCTTTTTCAATGCCTTGATCAAAGGGAGATCGTCTGTCAAATGAACCTTGTAAATGAGCATGTTGATGAATGCGCCCACGGCCTCCTCGATATCCTGAACCGGGACATCACGGCCTGAGCTGATATAGCCGAAACACACCTCGTCGGAGCCAGTATAGGTTCTAAGCACCATGGCCCAGATGAATTGAAATAATGCAGACATTGTGATTCCCATACTTTTGCAAAGTTCATGTATGGCGGTGTTGCTCTTCAAAGTGATAATTTCGGAACCAAGACACTTCTCCTTTTTCTGGTCATTGACAAGCGATGGGAATAGACAAGGCTCAGTTCCTTCGAGGTACTTTCTCCAATAAGCCACGCCCTTTTCTTTGGGCTGGGACAGTAGGTGACCGACAAAGTCACTGTACTGTGGCTGTCTTTCAGTGACCGGAGGAAGACCCATATAAGCCCGCGATAGATCACGGAAAATAATTGGCATGGAGGTTCCGTCAGCAATAGCATTGCTGATGTCAAAGCGACAATAGACTTTTCCGTATTTATCGGTACAGATAGAAAGACGGTGAAGTTGGTTTCCATTTTTGAAGTTCATGTCTGGAAGTCTGGCTAGCATCTTTCTAGCATCGTCACCCGAAGCTTCTACGACATCAACTTTGGCAGGGCAAGATTTGAAGACTACCTGGTCCATAAGTGACGCTTCATGATTGCCGTCAATGAAAGTCGTTCGAAGGGATGTATGACGGTCAACAACGCTCTGCCATGCAACAGCTAGCTTTTGAACATCCAGCTTTTCCTGTTCGGGGGGTGGATCGATCTCGAAGAGAGCGCGGTAAGCATATGTGTTGGAATCTTTCAATTGACTGAGAAGTATTCCATGTTGCATGGGTGAACATGGGTAGATGTCTTCGATGTTGTCGAAAGACGTAATTCCGGCATTCTGCAAACTTCGTGTGATCTGATCGATGCCGTTGTATGTAAGTGGAAGGAGCCGGAAATCAGCCAAGCTTGGTGTTGTCCTCTTTTGGGAGGAAAACTTTACGACTTGGCAAATCATATCCTTGCAGTCTCCGATCCACTGATGTATACTTCCTTGCCTCTTCATGGACTTGTTGTACGAAATCGACATGTTCATACTTCCGTTGACTATTGCCGCAGAGATCTCAATCAACGAGAAACGAGGAACGTCAGCCCCAATATCAAAAGTGGAGTTGATTGACTGTCCTGTTCCATTGGTAAGTTGCAAAAGACTTTTGGATTCTTTGACTTCCTTGTGCTGACCCAAATAATTAAAAGTCATCTCCATAGGCCAGTGGTGACGATACTTTTCGCTTCCCTCCCATGTCAGTAGTCGCTGGGCAAAGTATGGCATTCCTTTTCCAGGTGTCCTTCGTCGGAGTGCTTTCACCCAGCTGATGCATTTAAGAATGTCGTTTTCATCCCCGGTGTTAAAGTCCACTGGTAAGTGGACTGGACTCAGTGTCGTAAACCAACCGACTGTTCTGGAGAGATCAATGCTAGGGTCCCAGGGTTCACGACCGTGGCCCTCGTTGTAAATGCATGGTATGGACTTGCGACTGGAGAACACACGACGGAACGATAGCAGCAGTATGGCTAGCAAGACATCAACAATGTCGCAGTTGAGCGGACCGCGAATCATCTCCAGCAAATTATCGGTGATCATAGAATCGAGTTCCATTTCCTCCACCACGACCGCACCGTGAGTATTCGGTGTGTCTTTCATGCCCCAGAAGTCCAGTTTCGCAGCTGGAACATCGTCTCGCGGCAACAGGCTGGCATCTTTCTGTTCCTTGACGTAGTCCAGCTGAAGCCTGCACCACTTTTGAAACGAAACGCCCTGATCGCTTGCAATCTGGCGACCTTGAAGTAGATCTTCCAGATCCTGCACAATAATACCCCATGAAATCACATCAACAACAAGATGGTGGGCACAAATAAAAAGCTTCGATCCTGCCATAGCATCTTCAAAGAAAGTCACTGCCATAACAGGCCCACTTGTCACATTCAGCGATTTTTGGATCTCTTCAACTTCCTCGGCAAGTTCGTCGGGATCAAAATATTCAACGGTACGGAAGCCGTAAGATGATTGAGTATCCTGTAAGATACGCTGCTTCCAGATGCCGTTTCCGTCTCGAGAAAAGCGAGCTCGCAGCATTGAGTGCACAGAGACTAGTTTCAAGATTGCACTTTGTACCTGCTCTTTCGACACAGAATGTGTAATATCAATCATGATGCTTTGATTGAAATGGTTTGGCTGACCACTCATGCATCGGAAGTAGAGACTCTGAATAGGCGAGAGGTCAAACTCTTGGTAGGTCTCCTCGGTATGGGTAGCTTGCTGAGGCAATGTAACCAGAGAAGCAAGGTGACGGATCGATTTGCAAGTGATGATATTTTCTACCGTCGCGCCCAGATTCTGGCCTCGGCATCTGGACATTACGGCCATCGCCGACATACTATCACCGCCCTGTAATTGTTTTGATTTAGTATATAACTTCTTCAATACAAAGCGGGATATGAGGGATGAGACTTACCATATGAAGGAACGACCTGTCTAGACTAATGCTCTCGACAGGAAGCTTCAGAACAGAGGCCCATATGTCTCTCAAAGCTGCCTCCGTTTGCGTAATAACCACAACCTTGTCTGGGGAACTAGTTTGTTCTGTCGCAGTAAGTCTTTCAAATGTAGCATCATCCATGTTCTCGACGAATTGGGTGATCGATTTCCGATCTAACTTTCCAGAAGGCAACAAGGGCAACTGCTGCAAAATTACCCAGGTAGTTGGTGTCATATAAGCAGGAACCTTTTCCCTTAGCCTGTTTTGAATGAGACGAAGCTTTTCGAAAGCAAACTTATCGGTCACAATATGCAATGTGTTATCGACAGACATCGACGGGATATCACGCAATGAAATTACAGAAACCAGCTTGTTTGAACATCTACCTGTTTTTGGCAGAAGGGCAATAGCATTCAAGACGTCGCTGTCGCCATTGAGGTGGTGTTCAATCTCACCAAGCTCAAGCCGCTGTCCATGGAGCTTGGCTTGACTATCCTTTCTTCCAACATATAGCAGTTCTCCGGAATTGTCGGGTGCATATTTGACCAGATCACCAGTCTTGTACATTCTTCGAACTTGCGAATTATTCTCAACAATACTCCATGCTGGATTAGTGATAAACACCTCTTGAGTTTTCTGATCGTTATTGAGATACCCTCTCGACAGCGTCGGACCCTCAACTAGTAATTCACCAATCGCACCGACTGGCATCAATCTATCGTGATTTCGTGGATCCACAATCCAAGCATTTCCGACAGGCACCCCAATATTAGATGAATCGGTGTCCAAAGTCATACGTGGTTTTGCAGCAGCAACAATTGACGTCTCAGTAGGCCCATACCCGTTGATTAGCCGAACATCGTTTGCCCAGACGGCAAGGTGATTTGGTGTCATTGCCTCGCCAACAAGTGCTAGATTCTTCAGGCACGGAACTTCGGACGGTTTTATTGTTTGTGCCATGCTTGGTGTGAGAAGAGCGGTATTTACCGATTTTTCGTTGATGAACTTGGCGATGCCGTTGAGTCGAGTGCTTTCATGAGGAACACATGTACATCCTCCCATGACTAGGACAGTCAGAATTTCGAGAAGACTAGCATCAAATGTATAAGACGCAAATTGAAGAACACGCGAGGTGGGTGAAAAGGAGAATGCTGGTCCATTCTTGACAGCTCCAGAACAGAAGCCAGCATGTTCAACTATTTTACCCAATTAGCATTTTTGAAATACTGCCATTGCAACGCAAAACTTACTTATACAGCCCTTTGGCTTTCCAGTGCTTCCAGAGGTGAAGATAACATACGCTGCGCTACCAGTATCATATTTTCCAAGTGATGTCTTCGGTTCTGGAAGCGATGCCAGTAGGTCCATATCAACAGCAAGAGCCTGGTTGACTACCTCTCGGCATGAAGAGACATATCGAGATGAGCAAAGTATAACCTTTGCGTCAATATCTGAAATGATTTCCTGGCGTCGAGCTTTTGGATGTTGCGGGTCAATGGGGACGAATGCATAGCCAGCTTTCATAATTGCCAACATGGAGATAGCAGCAAATGCCGACTTCTCAAAACAAATCGGTATGAAGTGCTCTTTCTCGGCATCAAGCAGTTGTTTCAGGTGATGGGCTAGAGCTGTAGCATACCGGCCGAGTTGCTCATAGGTAAAAGTTCCGTCCCAAGAGTCGATGGCCAAAGCATCAGGGCGCGATCGAATATTGTCGTCAATCACATCATGAATGCACCGATCAACCCGCGTCAAAGTCAATTGTGAGTTCCATTCCTGGATATTCGAGAGATTACTGTTGCTTATAATCTCAAGTCCACTCAATTTATCTTCTTGCACTGCGGAACATAGCTTGTGTAGAGTCGTCTCGAATTGGCCCATAACTCTCTCTAACTGAGTAAGTGGAACGATGTGGTTATCATACTGAATCTGAACTTCAAGATCCGACTCCCACATAAAGCATGACACGTTTAATGGATATGTGAAGAAGTTCGCATCCCCTGAATTTGCGCTTATAAACTTCATAACACCCTCGACATCGTCACTCTCACCGTGAGCGATAGAAAACAGAGTTTGAAAGTCACAAGCTGACTTCGCATCTTGGCTGACCCCCTGAATATATTGCAAGCCAGCGGACTGATAGGGAATAATTGCAGCTGCTTGGGCTTGCGTCTGCTGCAAATATTGAGGGACTGTGAGATCCGAGTCTATTTTCAATCTCATGGGCACTATTGATAATGCAGGACCGATCATATCATCGATGCCTGGAACGGGAATATCACGCCCTGTCATGATCTCGCCAAACACAATGTCCTCGGAGTACGAGTACATAGAAACGGTTAGAGACCATGCTGCTCGGATCAGAGATGGCAGAGTGACTTCCACGGGCCGCTGTTCTGGCAAATTGAATCTGAGGTTCTGTCGAGTTTTGGGATTCGACTTGTGGGATGCATTAGGCAGTGCTGGGAATTGAACTGCTGAAAAACTATCGAGGTGCCGAGCCCAGAATTCCTTCATCTCATCGACATCTATTCCAGACACGTATTTGATGAAGTGGGGGTAAGAGCACGGGCTATGTTCAATGGCCAAACTGCTATCTTCGTAATATTTCTGAAGCTTGTTGAAGAGCTTTGGAATACTCCAACCGTCATAGATGGCATGATGAGCTGTCCATATGAACTGTGACCTGCCCGATTGATCTTGAGTAATGGTATATCGAGATAGACGACCTCCATTTGTGCCAGGGACAGAACGACTAGGAGGTTGACTAGAAGTCCATTCTAGCTCTTCTTGAACCACGACTTGAAGGAAGCCATTACTTTTTGAATGAACGATTCGGGTTCTTAGTATGCTCTCACTCTGATAAAGGTTTTGCCAAGCTGCTTTGAACCTTCTGATGTCAACAGAATCTGGCAAGTCGTAAATATTCTGTGTGACATAGGATCCTGGCTGAGTGCTTGATAACGCTATCAACCCTTCTTGAATTGCACTGCAGGGCAATATATCTTCAATTTGCTCCAGCGAGATGATGCAAGTCGTAGATACTTCGTCTTTGATCTTGACAAGTGAAATATTCTTGTCAAGTAATGAGAATGGCACGATCTTCACTTCAGTCTCACTGACACTAGATGTGGACACCGCTACCAATTTCTGCGCAATTTCGGAAAGCCTAGGCGCTCGAAAGATATCTGCAACGCTAATCGAGTATCCTTGCTTCCGGGCAGCAGTGACGAGTCTCATTGCAGATATAGAATCCCCTCCATGTCGAAAGAATGTATCGTCTGCGCTAATGTTTGAAGCATCCACAGACAGAAGCGTTGACCACAGGTCCTGTAGAACTTTTTCGGTGTCTGTTGAAGGTTCTCTGCCACTTCTACCACCTAGACGGTAGGACGATGCATCTCGTGAGAGTAATTCTTCTGCTGTAGTGCGAAGTAGACGTCTGTTGAGCTTGCCGGACGAGGTTATCGGGAAGAATGAGACAGGTATATAGACATTAGGGACCATGTAACTTTGTATTTGGGATGAAATTGCCAATTTCACGTTCAAGGCTATCGACTGAAAAGACTGCGTCATTGGCAGGATAAAGTCCGCATCACTTTGTGTCGGCTTTTTGCTATCGCTTTCAAGACAAACGAAAGCTACCAGAGCCTTCGATGTGACTTCCCCATTGCGACGAATGATAAGGTCGACCGAGCATTGGCCATCCGAAGGTAGAGCACTTTGAATACGATGTTCAATCTCGCCAAGTTCGATTCTCTGGCCGTTAAGTTTGACTTGGGTATCCTTTCTGCCGAGGTAAACCAGAGATCCATCGGAATTGTATCTAACCAAGTCGCCTGTTTTGTACATCCTGTGTCCAGTGGGAGGAAATAAAGCTGTATCCCCAAACTTCTCTGCCAGCGTTACCATAAAGGAAGGATCCTCGATAAAGCTCTGTTGGGTCTTCTCTGGATTATGAAGGTAGTGTCGAGCAAGGATCGGGCCTTCTATAAGCAGCTCTCCAACACAACCAATTGGCACTAAGTTGTTGTGATCATTCGCATCGACAACCCAAGAGACACCTCCAACGGCGCGTCCAATATTTGTTACATCACTTGATACCCCAACATCTGGATTATGGCAGCAATTGATTGAACATTCTGTGGGGCCATATATGTTTTGAAGTCGCAGAACGCTACACCATGTTTCCTTGATTTCCTTTGTGGGAGCTTCTCCTCCAATAGCTAGACCCTTCAATTTCGGGACATCCGCAGGGTTCAAAAAGGCGGCAACCGTGGCAGTCATGTCGGTGAAGTTGACGTCCAGATCGTTCATGGCCTTGGCGAGATTATTCATTCGATCGTCCTCAGATGGAACGCAAACACAGCCACCTCTCATCAAAGTCGTGAATATCTCTTCCAGACTGTTGTCAAACGAATATGAAGCAAACTGAAGGAACCTCGTTGACTGGTCAACGCCTAAAGCTGCACCGTGTGCCGCAGCACTTGTAACTAGGCTGCGATGTTCAAGGACAACACCTTTAGGCTTGCCAGTACTTCCGGAAGTGAAAATAACAAAAGCCGCATTCTCAGGGGCAGCTTCTGTTATATCAAATGGCTCAATCTCCTCAAGCTGGGTAAAAAGAGTTTTATCAACCGGAATGGCATAAGGCACTACATCGTCAAGAAGATGAGTACGAGATGGCGACGAAAGGACAACCTGCGCGCCTGTTTCAAGGACTCGGAGCTCCAAAGCAGCTTTTGGATGTCCAGCATCTAATGGAACACAGGCTCCGCCGGCTTTCAAAACTGCAATCATAGCGATAATTGTATAAGCTGACTTGTCAAAGCACAATGCCACAAATGATTCTGGCATGACCCCGAAATTTGTGAGATAGTATGAAAGGCGGGTGGAAAGAGAGTCGACTTGAGAGTATGTAAATTCACCGTCCCAGGCACAGATTGCAGGCGCTTCTGGATTCAGTCGCACTTGCTGTTCGAAAACCTCATGGATACACATTTCAATCGTTTCTGGCATAGCCTTATTCCATTCAGCAATTTGCTGCCAGTTGCTTGCGGAAATGTGGTTCAATTGGCTCAACTGAGCTTCTGGTTGTTCGATCATGTTTTCAAGCGCACGTATAAAAGTATCTGCAATATTCCTGGCTTGTGCCTGAGAAAGCATATCTGTCCAGAAGTCCAAGTCAATCACTGCATCCGTATCTGAAGCCTCAACATTGATTGTTACTAAGTATTCCGTAGGGTCGTGCAAGCCTCCACATTCGGAAAACTGTATAGCGGGTTTCTGCGCAGACTCGACGGATGGTAGTCTCCGATATGACAGACAGGTATTGAAGAGGGCAGTACCCGAGAGATTCAATCCGTGCTGGACATCCGCTAGTGAGATATGCTTGTATGGTGCACTCTCCATGTAGTCTGCCTGGATACCTTCGACAAGACGCATAAGAACGGATTCCGAGGTCATATTGACCCGACAAGCAAGCATATTAATCATTGGGCCCACCGTGTCTTCAATCATATCAAGAGGAATATCTCGTTCTGAGAGCAAATAACCAAAGCAGACGTCATCGCTTCCTGTATAGCACCGAAGCGTGAGAGCCCATGCTGCGTGTAGTGCATTTGCGACGGTCAAGCCGTGCTTTTCGCATGTAGTCTGCAGAAGATCAAGCTTCTTGAAATCTAAACGAAGTGTGCTATACTGTCTTGATGAGGATGATCCATCATTGAGCACAGGCATATGGCATGGCTCAACACCAGAAAGATAAGACTTCCAGTAGTTCATTGCAGAGACCTTAGGTTGCGCTTGCAGGTATGAAACGAAGCTACTGAAAAGTGGCTTCAGACTTTTTGGTAGGCCTCCACTGTACGCCCTTTCAAGGTCGCGCAGCATGATAGAAATTGACATTCCATCCATAATAGCATGACTTATTTCGAGTCGACAAAAGACCTTCCCAGTCTCCGTGACGCATATAGTGAATTGGTGCAGGGGTTTTTGTCGATCTGACTGCATGGGGTGGTCATCAAGAACATTTTGGACATCATCTTCATCGGTGCAACGGAGAATCTTGGTTGAGCAGGCATACTTACGCAGTACCATTTGTGAATACAAATCTTCCGAGCTGAGATTCTCCACAAAGACGGTACGAAGCATTGCGTGTCGATCAACCACCTGCTGCCAAGCTTTAGCAAGGAGTTGTGCATCTACTGAGCTTCTGTTTTCGGTCTTGACTTCGTACGTTCCTCGAGCTGCGTAAAACGAGACGTCTCGAGTCGTAGATATAAGCAAGCCACGCTGCATAGGGGAGCAAGGATAGATATCTTCAACATCATCTAATGACTCCAAGCCCAGGGCAGGTAACTTCTCGGCGACAAGTGCTTGTAGATCCGGGTAGTCCAACGATAGAAGCGGATAATCACTCAGTGTCAGTTGGTGCTGAAGCGAGACCAGATCTTTAGTCATTTGAGACAGCGTATACTGGCAGTCCGTAACCCATTGCCTGATCCTTTCTTGGTGTTGCATGTTACCGTTGAACGAGAACGTGAATCTAAGGACATCTTGGACGATCACAGCCGATATTTCAAACAAGCCAAACCGCGGTGTTGTCTTTGCAAAGTCAGCTGCTCCTCCCCCTTGACTTGTCTCACCAGCTAGGCCTTCAACAGGACTGAAGAGAGCTCCGGCTTTTTCGAGCTGTTGATAGCGGCCCAGGTAATTGAAGGTGATTTCCATTGGCTTAAACGCTTTCATATTCTCGCCGCCGAGAATGCTCCTAGCAAAGTACTCTCTTCCGTTGTCTTTGACACGTCTGCGGCAATCTTTCACTTGTACAAGAGTGTCGACCCAGTCTCCAAGTGCGGTTGCTTGCACGAAAATTGGATGGATAATGGTAAACCATCCAACTGTTCGGGAAACATCTATTGCATTATCCCACGGCTCACGTCCATGGCCTTCATTGTGTATTACCGGGAGGTCGTGGTCGGTAAATGTCTTTGCAAATGAGTGCAACAATGCAGCAACTAGAATGTCAATGGCTTCGGTCCGGATTGGAGAGTTGGCCTCGTTCAGTAATATCGATGTTGTCTCGGCATCAATCTCGAATCCTTCGCATGAAACCTGGCCGTACGTATTCTCGGCGTCGGTGATACCCCAATATGCCAAATCGCAAAGTGGCACATCCTGTGTCTTCGCGATTGTTTCTTCCCCAAAATCGGCAATTTGATCCCATTGAATACGGCTCCAGCTTTGATAGGGAAGTGTAGGAGCGAGTAGAGAACTCGACTGAGGATGAAGAAGTAATTCTTCCAAATCTTCGAGTATCACACGCCAGGATACAAGGTCAACAACCAGATGATGACCAATCAGTGACAGCAGTTGACCTTGATTCTCCATCTGGAATAGGTCGATTGCCACAACAGGGCCGTAGACTGCGTTGAGGCTCGCTTGACTATCAGCAATAGCGTTCTTCACCTGCGCCCGAGAAGATGATGTGTGAACATTGAATCGGTGAGAAACATGATTTTGGTCCGTCAAACGTTGTAGCCATTGTTTCTTTGACTCATCGTAGAAGAACCGAGCACGTAGCATAGAATGGCGATTGATAATTACTTTGATAGCATTCTGAAGAACCTGGGGTATCACTTTCTGGTTTATTCGCAGGAAAAAGCTCTGATTAAAGTGTCCAGACTTGTCGTCCCGGACCTCGAAATGCAACTTTTGTATTGGTGATAGATCGAAACCCACATCAATGTCCTCTCGATAGTCGTTCTGGACAGCCACCAATTTGACATATTTTGCAAGCTCCTGGATAGATCTGCTGCGAAGAATGTCCTGCACCGTCAGCCCAATGCCCATTTTCTTGCATCGGTTCATGCAAGTCATGGCTGTAATTGAGTCACCACCAAGACTCAAGAAGCTATGGTGTATGCTAGTCCTGGAGAGGGGGATATTGAGCACATCGCTCCATATCTGGCGCAAAATAGCTTCGGTATCAGTGATATCGCCATCCATACTATCCTTTATACCGTTGGCTGTTGGCCTGAAGGCGTCTAAGATCTCGTTTGATATGTTGTCCAGCCAGGTTGATACGGTTTTCCGATCCAGCTTGCGTGACGCAAGCACTGGGAATGCCTCTATGCAAAGCCATATAGACGGAATCATGTATGTAGGTAATATACTAGACATAGTTTCGCGAATATCAGAGATACGGCCTTCTCGATCAGAAACATCGAGCACTTTCAAAGGGGATGGATTCGCTGGCAAGTCCTTGATAGTCTCGTCATTAAAAGATATAATCGCAACGAGCTTCTGTGCCGCAGGACCAGACTTTGGAAGCAACACGAGTCCATGTTTGATGGTTGGATGTTTGATGAGATTCGATTCAATTTCCCCCAGCTCGATTCGTTGTCCGTGGTATTTGACCTGCGTATCCTTTCGTCCCACAAAATCAAACGATCCAGCGTCAGAATTGTAGCGAACCAAGTCTCCTGTCTTGTAAAATCGACTTTGACCAATATTTATTTCCTTTTCTTGCGACCACGATGGATTCGAGATGAAAGATTGAGCGGTTTTCTCTGGGTTGTTGAGGTAACCGCGAGCCAAGGACGGACCCTCGAGAAGGAGCTCACCCGTGCACCCAACGGGAAGGAGCGCGTCGTGGTTCTCCGGGTCAACCACCCAACATCTCACACCAACAGGAAACCCAATATCTTGACACGCTGTTTCTTTAGTTATATTGTTGTTGACCACGGCAGCAACAGAACTTTCGGTTGGACCGTATCCGTTGACCAGGTTGATCGACGACCAGGTGTCGATGTTGGCCTGCGTTAGGGCTTCTCCCGCCAAAACCAGTCGGGTGAGATTTGGCACATCAGCTGGCGTGATAAACCGTACAAAAGAAGGCGTCAAGAAAGCGTGGTTTACTCGTAACTCGTTGATTGCAGAGACAATACCATTTAGTCTGGATTCTTCGCTGGGAATACATACACTGCCCCCGCGCATCAGGGGCGTTAGAATCTCGACCAAACTGGCATCGAAAGTGTGGGCAGCGAATTGAAGAACCCGAGAATCAGATTCGATCAACATCGCCGGGCCATGAACTTGAGCTCCGGAACAGAATGCTTGGTGTTCGATCACGGTGGCCTACGATAATTAGCAATCTGTTGGGTTGTTCTGTATGTGAGATGAAATATATCCGCTTACCTTTGGTTTCCCAGTCGAGCCAGAAGTGAATAGTACATAGGCAGCATTTGTGCTATTTATTGAAGTAGACATCTCGCGTTCGTTCAAAATGGCATTTTCAGCCGCCATTCTTTCCATGTGTTCAGCATCAACACACAGCACATGTTCCGCAGCCGACGATAAACGCGAAGAATGACCGGTAGAGCAAATGATGATGTTGGCTTCCACCTCTTTGGCCAACGATTCCAGTCGAGCTATTGGATGGGACGGGTCTAAAGGTACAAAAGCGCCGCCAGCTTTCAAAACAGCCAACATGGCTACGATGTTCCATTTCTATTGACAATTAATTAGCCAGTGAAATTCTAGGTATGCAAATAGCTGCGCACTCACAGATTTGTCAAAACATAGTGCAACATGAGTTTCCGCGCGCACACCAAGTTTCGAAAGTTGTCGCGCCAGTATAGAAGCTTGTTCATTGAGGTCCGCGTAAGTGAGAGACCCATCCCAGGCGCATACAGCCTCTTTCTCCGGGTTCAATTGCACCTGAACTTCAATGACAGTGTGTATACATTTCTTGACGGTTTCTGGTCGCCCGGCATTCCATTTCATGATTTGTCGCATATCACCATCAGTGATCTTACTCAATTCCTGAATAGTGCATGCGCTCTCTTCAAGAAGACCATGAAGCATGCGCGAGAACGCTTCCGAGACAATTGAAGCAAAAGCGGCTGATATATCGGGATGTTTGTATTCCAGAAAGACACTGAATGCCCCGTTTATGTACTTGGCCAAAATCCGAACTTTGCACTAAAAGATGGTCAGTTCGCCTCAAAACATTGGGAGAGTTGTGCATTCCTACCTCTTCTGGGAGTGACATTGCAGCCTGTTGCGATGCCAAAGCCGCAGGACTAAAAGTGTTGTCCGCTGAGTTGCGAATCTGGAGCATCACCGCCGTGTTGTAATGAAGTTGCGACTTCACATTTCCTCCATCTGCCTCATTGCGCAAAGCTTTCCCATACTTACCATACTTACCATACTTACCTTTCAACATATCCCCCAATTGCGCCTCCAGGTCAACGCGGTATCTGACACCTAATGGCCCCGGCCCGCGGGCGGTTCCAGCCATGTCAAATTCATCGTACCCAAAGCACACCTCCTCCATACCAGTATAATGGTGCAGCACCATCGCCCAAGCTGCTTGAAGCAAATCCTTTGCGCCAGTTTCATCCTCCTTGAAAATAGTCTTGATTTTTTGCGCATCACAGTTGATGCGCGAACACATTCGGCGTTTTGATTTGGTGGTTGCTGTCGCATTTCGTACGCTTGGGAGGTAGCAAGCTAGAGAGGCGATGTCGCCGGTGGTTTGATTTTGAGATGCCATGATTAATTAATTGCGATGTGAATTGAATGTCGATAATGTCTGCATCCTGTCAGCTTGTCTTGCGCGCGCAATCTGGTTGACTGCAATGTTTCCTACCGGGACGAATATAATACAATTGATCGATTGAATTCAACGTTTTGCCGAATAAATGTCGAATGAAGGTCGAAACTCGATACAATCTCGATCACAAATTTAGATGTCGTCTCGTGTTTTCTGTTGGGAAGATCTCCGATATTCAATCAAGGCCACTCAACTCATCTACGCAAGCCCAATGGTTTAGTAGTAAGTAGTAGTTAACTTCGCCTCCTTCCTCAACTTACGAGTCGCCGCTGACAATAGCTGAGACCCTTTTGTGAAATGTTTTACCGAGTCCAGGGATACTACCTAGTCAGTTCCTTCACACTTTCGAAGCAATGTATGACACGAACAAAACCGAAAAATCGCACCAAACTCGGAATCAGCCCAACCGAGTCCTACACGTGGATTATTACGCGAGATTGATAATTATTCCTTTTCTTTTGCTGCTAGGTCTGGTCCAAGCTCTAGCATGAATCTACGCACGTCCAATGATTGCTTGCTTGCACCCCCATTTCTTTACTGCTTCGATCTAGATTCCTTCCACATGGCTAGGCCAATAGTGTGTATGTACGTAGTAATGTACAATGAGCTTCGAAGGTCTCGAGCCAAGGCAACTTACGTACTTCGTTAATGTCTCAAAGCGTTCAGTCCGAAGGACCGAAAAGAGTACGTAGTGAGAGGTTCCGTAAATACGACGTACATACTCCGTAAAATACGGAAATGCATGTATGCATGCAGCAAAGACATACATAATGGAGCTTGTCTTCATAGTCCGTCCATACGATGTCCGCATGAGTACAACCTGCCTGTTGGGAATGTGTACATATTCTTGACTAATAGGTACGTAGTTTGACTTGCCTGCCTACTCACCGACCTACCTATGTGCTAATAGGTTAGTATGTAAACTGGACGAAGGTACAGAAACTACAAACTAGACATCCACATCGGAGTGGGGCATGCATCAGTCTGTCCCTTGAAGGCCAAAAAAAGAAAAGAAAGCGAAGCCCTGAACAGTATAGGCAAAGAAAAAAAGAAAAGAAAGAAAAAGCGGATGGTGCTGTAGGGACCCATAGATCGGCGGCATAAATCCTGTTTTGGGTTTGGGCCTTTGGGACGAGCAAGCAAACTTGTGGAGTTTTGACTGAAGAAGATCCGAGTACAATTTTTTGGTAAACAGGGACATTCTGACATTGTCATGTTTATTAACCGGGCAGGGCAAGGCGAGCTAGTTAAAGCAGGGCAGTGAACACTGAATGGGGCGGAGAGTCGGAGTACGTACTCTATTCTACGGGGCATTGTGGTTTGTAAGTTTAGGTCTGGGCTAGTAGATTCTACATCTGGATTTTGGAAAACTACTCTTGTTTGGGTTAGGCATGAAGTCGTTCTCTTCTATTCACCTGGTTTAGGGTTCCATCCAGCCAGCCATACTACCTACCCATCGAAATACGTGGGAGCGGTTCATGCCGTGGAAAGTCTCCTAATTGCTACGAAGTACTACAGAAAACTGTGGAGGAACGAGAACGACTCGGTGATTTCGATATAAACTACAGGTCGTACTTGGCGAATGTATTCAGGTGAAGCCCTAAGCTGTACTCCACATAGGATAGGCAAGCTATGCGGCTCCAGTGGAGTCAGTCTCACTTTGGTACCTGGATACGATTGAATCGTTGTCAACTTGTCAACATAACTACGGATTACTATTCCATGATTCGTAACAAGAGAATTCGCCTAGGGCCACATTCGTCAGCATTACGTGCAAGAAAGCCCAAGGGAGCAACCAACAACCCGAATAACATCATAGACCGACGATCAAAGCCAAAATCATCAAAATAGTGGTGTCTATGGCGTAACCTGCCTCATTGAATCAACAATTAGAAGAGCGATACGAAATACCATACAGAGTACTTACAAATGCAATAACGTACTTGTTTGCAATGACACCTTACCGCCACTTAACAAGTATCCATGTTCTATATCAAAACCTGGAAAGAAAGCTGAATATGTATTATGTGGATATTGTCCGCTGCATATATCCGGGTTGAGGCAAGCGCCTGAAGGGCAAGTTACATTTGTCCCAATACTACATTGTTATGTTATGAATTGTGAATACTATCATCAGTGCATATTGGTACTTCCAGGCGAACGGCGACCAGTCAGTCCGTCAATGTGGAGAGGATTATAATGAATATAGTTCGGGAGTATTGGATCGGGGAATCCGGTGTACTACATCCATTCCATACACGGTTATGCCGTTTGAATATTAAAATGTCTCGGTAGATATTCTATAGAAAGACCTTGCATCGATCCGTTCGTTGTTTGTTTCTTTGCCATCGTTGTTGCCATTTGCATTTTGTTTTAGGCCCCTTTACTCGGTTTTTGTCATGTCATCTATAATTCGTCTCATTATGTCTGACAATGTAACTCTGGGCGACGAGTTTGCATATTACACCTCTGACAGGACTGTCAAGCTAGCACAATATAGGGTAAAATCAATGTCATTAACTTCAGTGGCGTATTCTGTCGTCGGGTCGAGGCTGTCGTCAAAACACAACGGAGGCAAGATGGATATAATTGTCCTTATTTTTTTTCTTCCGATCTTCCATTGTCCTACGTGCTACGTTCGACGTTCTACGAAATGGATTGTTGGGTACGGGTCGTGATACATGGCTGCATCCGGTAGATGTACACCCCCGAAAACAAACGCCGCAAAACCCACGGAAAAAGGAGGAACCATCGTCGAGGCTGACGCCATACTTACATACATTAGACGAGTACGTAAAGTACATACGAACTCTCGCACATCATGTTCGTGTCATATTGTCAGAGTCACGGATAAAATTTGTTGGGATTGGTTCGTGGGGGGAGTGGGCTAGCGTCATGTCTATGTACCTTGTTCCTTGTACATAGCAGCGATGTCATGTGTTGATCGTTCATTGGTAAATAAACATTTCGGATGGAGTTAAAAAGAAAAAGGGGGGCCAGAAGAGAAAAAAAAGTTTTACATGTTGACATGTTGACATGTCGAATATGTACGATTGCTCACGGAACATAAGCGATGCAGTAGCTGAAAGGAGGTGGTACATGAAAGAACCCGACCTGTCTATATTGACTACATAATGAATTCGTAAGTCATTTGTAAGTGCATTGGAAAGGGCGAAATGCTCGTATATGGATAAATGCTTAGCCTAAAAAAAAAATAAGACAATACGCGCGACGTGGGCGTGAAGAACTCCCCTTTCTTACTTGTCACATTTCCGATCGGCACCTACGTAGGTACTCCGTATATAGTATAATAGTATATGCCGATAGAAAGAGAAATGGATGCCGAATATTTTTGTACGGACAGGGTTTTAATAGCCACACAAATTTATCGAAGAACCAATAAACATGCACTCCGGCCGGATATTATTTCACTAGTCAATATAGTCGGGTCCTATGGAGATACGTGTAGATGGATCTAGGATCTGACGATTGACCAGGGCATGGCCTCTAGCCTTGAGACGGGAGAATTAAGTAGTGTGATGATTCATTGGTTTTGACAGGAAACGACGCAGCTAGAGATTTAGAATCATTCTGACGTCCACTAGGAAAGTTGATAGGTGCACTGGCCAAAAAAACCAACGAAATAGCGATATGACACTAACAAATCAATCAATCTACTTTGCCGTGACAAGAGCCTAGATTTCGTGCTAAGGTACTTCAATCAAGATCAGCTCAGACTAACGTGGCTAGCGTCCGCGTTAGCCAGAGAGCCGAGAGGACGGACGCATTGTCCGTGGTTCCCGCTTGGGACAAGCCCTAAACCTGGCTAAACAAGTTGCTCCAGTCTGATCTGAGAGGATCGTCACCCCTGCCTATTGCGCCTTGATATTAGGCTCATTATAGTTATGGTAAGCCAGTCGATTTCCCTGTTTATTTATTTATTTTCCGTTGGAAGAAAAATCTGGCGCCGGGGATAATAGCCTGGCCAAATGTATGCACACATTGCAGAAATTAAAAATTTCCTATTTTGTCAAGACCTTCCGCATCCGGAATAGCGTGTACAAAACAACGAAACGAGATCAATCGCATCCAGCTCCACCGCGTTTGTCGAGTTACGAGTACGTACAACAAGCACCGGGAAAATATGATCCGATAATCAGATTAAATCCTTACAGCAACATCTAGCCTTTTCCGGCGTATATACCGGCCCGGAAAGGGGCAGAAATAAAGGGACTCTGGCTGAGTTGCTGTGCAGGAGCATGAGATCCATCGTAATGTATGTTATAGACATAATGTATGTACAAAAAATATGTACGGAGTACATGGTCAGCGGTCAAGGTCTGGGGCAAGTCATGTGTATGCGTGTCTTACGTGCTGTACTGTATGATCCATGTCTCTTTTCTAAAGAAAGCATCACTACCCCGGCAGGACTAGCCAGTACATTACCACGTACTATTTGAGTTTGCATGCTGTGTCACGCCTTGGTAGGGCTCGAGGTGAACACCCGAGCGAGCAAGAACGCAAGCAAGAACAATACGAGAAATAGACATTGCTCTTCCTGACCGACCGACTTGTTCGTGTTTAAATGATAGCTAGGTACTTTGAGTGTAGCTTTCTTTCCTTTTCTTTTTCTGCTCTTCAGTCACAGGGCACCGCATGGAATATGTAGTATCTACGTAACTTGTGTTACATCCAGAAGCGGATGGACTTTCTTCACGACTGAAAGCGATTGTGAGTATCGAATCAGGACATTCTAGAGAAGATCGTGTCTCTCGTGCCTCATTCGGAGTATTTATCTATATTATCATGCATGCCTCGAGGAAAACCGCACAAAATTTTAGCTGTGATATCCAATCACCGGAGTAAATCTCGGAAATTCGCAAACGGAGCGAGCAAACAGCCTGATTCTGGGTAACTATATTAACCACGTACAGTCACCTGTGGAAATCTTGGATATCTGGTGATCATTGAGCAGTGATTTTCTTCGAGTTTCCTACCTTGGTTTCCATCTATGCATTCGACATATACTGTAATATTTACGTTCTTGTTCTGGTTTGTGTTCAGGTCCATCGTATGGATCCTCGTGTGACTGGCCAAGGAGCAGAGTCTATGACCACGATCAGCAGTGGGCGCATCAAAGTTCCCAACACGACCTTTGGCAGTGGTCTGAACGAGCGATTGAGTTTCTGAGTTTCTGAGTCTCTGAGGTGGTTCCTATACGACCCCCATATTAATTAATCAGAGTTGACAATTTGTCAGACAGTTCATCGTTAGCAGGCAGAATTGCTAAGAACTAGCCATTATGTCAATCCTCTATACACAGGGATGAATCAGGTTTTGGCTGAACCTTAAACCACTCCACAAGAGTTGGCTTCGGTGACTTTCTGGTGTCGAATCAGCGAATTCAGCCTATAGCGCTAGGCACTAAGGATGTCGTACAAAATGGCTCTTAATAATGGAATCGGATATCAATAACAAATCAACAATTAATAACAGTGTATCGGAAGGTGTCGATCACCCGCCAATGGTGCCATCTGTGACTCCACCATGTCAGCGACGCAGCGAGTCAGCCGGGTAGTTAATAACAGTCATATAGTAATCAACTAGTCGACTAGGTGAGCTAAGAAAAATGCAACGACAGCTCAGATTCTTAAAGAGACAGAAGAAGGAGGTACGTAGTCGACTTACATAATGAGCGAAGTAAGGAAGGAGCTAGTGGACGGCTGCAGGTCCAGACTACATCGATCGCTCCTTCCACGTAAGAACGCGGTCTTTCCTAATTTGGCTGGATCTCACAGCCCGCTTTGGGCAACCACCGGGAACGTGACTTGCTCCAGTCAAACCCCGAGTCGCACAGTCGCTCAATCATTGACTTTCCTCATCCACCCTTTGCTTTTCATCGCCAACACCAATGGACGCCGTATCCATCGAGTATCCACGAGTATCCACGTACATCATCATGTACGTGCGTCCCAACTTTGGGCCAAGACTGGAGAACGTACTCGGTCTCATCCGGTCGTCCCTTGCTTGTCTCACTTGCTCTAATTTTCCGCGTCTCCGTGACCGTCTCCTGATGCTCCCAGCTCCACAGTGAGCTGAACGAACCGCCAGCTACTCGATACGATACGCACGCGACGAGTCCAACGGACACTCGCACCACTGGTTGTCTCAACTGCATGTCCCTTCGCTTCCAGAAATCCAGAGTCCAATGCCAGACACAACAGCCTTGATCCTTGTCATCCGAAGGAACCCTTGCGCTTTAGCAGTGGCGGGCCTGGCGAAGCTGTAAGGCGGATCTCTCCGCTGAAATGTTGACAACTACGCCGCACGCTAATTTTAAACTACATAGTGTCGTATTCACCTACATATAGCCCACGAGGCACTACGGAGTGGCTGGCCATGACTCTGACCTGTAAGCTCGGGCTCCTCGCTTCGTACCTTGTTCTTAGTGCCATTGCTAATTGCGCCCTTTTCTTGCCCCATCCTATCCGCAGAGTCAGTCCATGCACACGCTCAGGCCATGCAGACAAGATCGATCTATGCTAGTACTACGGTTTTCTTCTCTCTTCGAATTACGACTAAGCCAAGCAGGAATCGTCCCACCGTCCAGACACCGACTTGATGATCGCCACCTCTACTCTAATCTCCGATCCGCTTGTCCAACCTTTCTACCTCGACCTGTGTATTACTTGTTTTCTGTTTGTCATTTGATACCTACCTTATGGGCCTTCCCCTTGGACCAACCACGTACTAGCGTGCGTGGCTTTTCCATTCGAGACATGCATTCTGGTAAGATTTTTCCTTCTAGATCAGTGATCCTTCCGTTCACGCAAAGACGGAGTCAGTAGCCGAGCCCGACACATCGAAGGGGAACCCTGACAGTAGATTCTGTACTCGATCTCTACTGACTCTGATCACTCTCTCCAGTTTCAGCAAACGAAGAAGACGAAGAAAACTCGAGGCCCGATCATATGACTTGATGACGCGCAGCTTGTAAAAAGAGCTTGGGCAGTCCATCTGCTCTCGTTTTTACTATTGTCTACGTACGTTCCAGGGCAAGCTCATGCGCGTCTTGATAACTTTGAGCCTCAAGAGGTTTGCTATCTGTCGTGTCAAAGTATCAACTACTCTATGCCCGGATACTAAGGGTCATTGAACAACCTCACCTCAACACAATGGCTTCAAATGCTACGCAATGTTACGAGATAGACAACACATTTTCATACTATGCTGAAGAATGTCGTGATGGCTTTGACTTTACGCTCTTGTTTGAGCAGACTATCTTGACTGCATTGCCATTGGGACTTTTGGTCTTGGTGGCTCCGGTTAGAATTTGGTATCTTTCCAAGAGGTCCAAAAAGACAACTACAAGCTTACTGCTACCACTTAAAGTTGTATGTTCTCTGTTTTCCTTATCCGGGGCCATAGCACAATATAACTAATTTTATCTTCCTCTGTAGGCATTATATGCCGCACTGGCAGCTTCTCAACTAGCTGTATTGACTTTGTGGACATTACCATCCGCCAAAAGAACGAATGCATCGATTCCGGTCCAAGCAGTTTCGCTGACTGCTACCGCCATCTTCTGTTTGCTATCCTACTTCGAACACACTCGCACCATCCATCCTTCGTCTCTCCTTGACGTATTCTTCTTTTTGACGTTGCTATTTGATATTGCACAATGTCGAACACTATGGTTACGGGGTTCTGGATTTTATGGCAATACCATCGCCATTCTGTTCAGTGTTTCGGTGGCGATGAAAACGTTTCTGCTGGTTCTGGAGGCATTAGAGAAGCGACGCTTCTTGCGCTCTGAATATAAGGCGAGTCCACCGGAAGCTACAGCAAGCATTTTCAACAGAAGCTTCTTCTGGTGGTTGAATCCTTTGTTCGTGAGGGGGTTCTCGTCTCTGCTGCGTATGGATGACTTGTTTGAGGTCGATAAACAGATGCGCTCAGACTACGTACATGAGCGGATGGAGCAGGCTTATAACAAAGGTACGCCTTACTTCCTCCAAGATAGTGGCCATAGTACTGACCCTTATTAGTCCACAAGAAGTCACCAAACACATTGCTTATAGTGTCGCTGAAAACTTTGATATGGCCAATCCTGGCGGTTATCCCTCCTCGAGCATGTCTAGTTGCTCTCAATTTTACCCAGCCGCTTCTCATCAACCGTTCTGTCTATTTATCTGTCGACAGTGTAACGCCGTGGACAACACATGTTGGCTATGGTCTGATTGGCGCATACATCCTAGTATACGTGGGATCTGCAGTAAGCTTTCCTCCCGAGAATCTATAGCTCTCATCCCACTGACATATTCAGATCGCCATGGGTATGTACCAGCATCTAGCTTATCGGTCCATCACCATGGTTCGAGGCGGTCTGATTTCAATGCTCACTCGCAAAACCACTGATCTCAGTGTGCGAGATGTGGATCCTGCTGCATCGTTGACTCTGATGAGTGCCGATGTTGAGCGAATCGTCCAAGGATGGCAGACCATGCATGAGATGTGGGCCAATTTGGCTGAGATTGCTGTTGCTATTGTTCTACTAGAGGGGCAGCTGGGTATATCGTGTCTTGTCCCTGTCGGTGTCTCAATATGTAAGTTCCGAACCATCAATGAAGAATAAGGAGCCGGTTTATTGACCATTGATAGTCTCTCTGGTTGCGTCAATTCTTGTGTTGAACTTTGTGATGTCGCGTCAAGCCCGCTGGCTAGAAGCTATTGAGAGACGTATTTCTGCCACGTCTGCAATGCTCGGTTCTATGAAAGGCATCAAGATGACTGGATTGAAGAATGTCTTGTTCAAAAGTATCCATACATTGCGTATTGATGAGTTGAATATCTCAAAAGGCTTCAGACGTTTGTTGATCTGGAACATGGGAATAGGTATGTCTACAGAAGCCCTGAAGGAATAAAAGCTGACGATTTGCAGCCTACATATCCCAGATATTTGCTCCCATCATTACGTTTGCCGTTTTCGTTACGGTCTCGCATAACCGGGGCGACGATGTTGCTCTCAACACAGCCAGGGTCTACACGGCATTGTCAATTTTCGCATTGATGACTGACCCGATCACCACATTGGTCCTGTCTCTGTCCGCATTTGTCGGATCAGTTGGATCCTTCCAACGTATCCAGGAATTTCTGGAAAAAGACGTGCTCGTTGACAAACGCCAAACTCCTTCAGTGCATAGCTCATCAGACGACTTGGTCAAAGTTGCCATGCCAAATTATTCAGAAAAGTCCAGCATCATGACCAATGACGTCGATTTGACACGAAGCAATGGCACAAAGACCCCTCGATCACCCACTCCTACTTCAAGAGACGTAATTGTTGTTCAAAATTCCGACTTTGGCTGGGACCCAGAAAAGGAGTCCATCCTCAAGTCAATCACAATGTCTGTGCCCGAAAACAAAATCTCCATGGTTGTCGGACCAGTTGGCTGCGGAAAATCTACTCTGCTTAAGGCTATTCTCGGGGAAATTCCGCCCATGCATGGCTCCGTGTACATGGCTACTGACCAGGTAGCTTATTGCGATCAGACAGCATGGCATGTCAATGATACAATTAGGAAGAGTATCATTGCGGCGAGTGAGTTTGACGAGCAGTGGTACAGCACCGTACTTCAAGCTTGCGCTTTGCATGAAGACTTGCGACAATTACCTCAGGGTGATCAGA
This sequence comes from Talaromyces verruculosus, assembly GCA_038993655.1. Lineage (NCBI taxonomy): Eukaryota > Fungi > Ascomycota > Eurotiomycetes > Eurotiales > Trichocomaceae > Talaromyces > Talaromyces verruculosus. The sequence continues at coordinate 205,784 of JBBVQN010000064.1, forward strand.
CCATGATTGGCAGCAAAGGAGTTGCTCTTAGTGGAGGTCAAGGTCAACGCATAGTAAGATTTCCTCACACTTGGTCAATATCGGTTCAATCTGACTTATTCTTTGTTTCCAGGCGTTGGCAAGAGCCGTATATGCGAAGAGAAAGCTGGTAATTCTCGATGACCCAATCAGCGGACTTGATACAGCGACTGAAAATCACATCTGGCATAGCCTGATGGGCAAGTCTGGTATCTGGAGGAAGATGCAAGTAACCGTGTTGATGACTTCTTCGTCAGGTATGTTCTCACCATGACAAAGGGAAATTTCCGCTAATAAGCACAGTCAAACGTCTCCCATACTCGGATTATATCTTTGTCATTGATGAAAAAGGCACCATCTCAGAACAAGGCCATTTCGATACACTGGCTGCAACTGGTGGCTACGTATCAAGCTTCCATCTAGGGCAGCCAGACTGGAATTTTACTCCAGATAAACGCAGTTATCACGTACCAAGTATTGACGACAAGGAGAAAGTGATCCAAACAGATGACGATCTAGAAGCAGAAGCCAATCGGGCAACGGGCGACTTTGCCATTTACAGATACTATTTCGACTCGGTTGGCTGGGTTGGAATTATTATTTTCCTTGTGTGTATTTCGGGATTTGTTTTTTGTATCTCTTTTCCAAGTAAGTTCCTTGCGTCGAAGTCTAAAAGGTGCCTTATTGACGGCAACAGGTATTTGGGTCAAATGGTGGGCTGCTTCCAATGTGCAATACCCATATGAGAAGTCTGGTTATTATATGGGCATATATGCAATGCTTGGTGTACTTGCTTTGATCACGCTATGTATCAGTTGCTGGTATGTTTCGTTCCTTTCATAGATCTGCCAGGAGCTAACCAAGTAGGCAACTCATTATTACCATGGTACCCAAATCTGGAGAGAGATTCCACTCAACTTTGCTCAGCACTGTTCTTGGGTATGCCACTTTCTTTGGAGTATAGGATCAGTCTAACATATCCAGTGCAAAAACGTCTTTCTTTTCTTCTACGGATACCGGCGTCACCTTGAACAGATTCAGCCAGGACTTACAGCTTATTGACATGGAACTGCCCGTCGCCGCATTGAACACTTTTGCCAGTAAGCAATGCCCACCATCTTGTGTAAACACTAGCTAACGTGTCAGCTCTCGTTTTATGTATTGCGCAGACAACCTTGATCGGAGTGGCTTCTCCGTATACCGCCATCTCATTCCCAATTGTGCTAATTGCCCTCTATTTCATCCAAAAGTACTATCTCCGCACTTCGCGTCAGCTCCGATTCATGGATCTCGAGGCCAAAGCTCCACTATATTCCCAATTCACGGAATGTCTCAGCGGTCTTGTTACCATTCGAGCATTTGGCTGGCAAAAGGCAATGGAAGACAAGAGTCGAGAGTTACTAGAGCGCTCCCAGCGCCCATTCTATCTTCTATTTGCCGTCCAAAGATGGCTCACCCTTGTATTGGACTTGGTCGTCGCCGGTATCGCCACAGTATTGATTATCCTTGTGGTTAAAATGCGTGGCTCCATTAGCGCGGGCTACGTGGGTGTTGCATTGTTCAACATCATCCAGTTCAGTCAGAGTATCAAGCTGCTGATCACGTTTTGGACGAATTTGGAGACTCATATTGGCTCTATTGCGCGTGTCAAGATTTTCAATGAGACTGTCAAATCGGAGGATCTAGAGACGGAGAATCGTCCGGTGCCGGCTGCGTGGCCTGCCCAAGGCGCAATTGAGTTTAAGGGGGTGTCTGCTAGTTATAGGTTCGTCATATTTTAAGTGTTTTATGTGGCATTTACTGACGGATGAGCAGACCTGAAGAACCTATTTTGAGAAACATTGATCTCTCAATCCGCAGCGGCGAGAAGATTGGTATCTGCGGCCGGACTGGAAGGTATATCTTTATCCATTAAAGTGATGGGCATTACTGACACAATCTAGTGGCAAGAGTTCTTTGGTTTTGGCCATCTTCCGCATGGTAGAACTATCCGGAGGTAGCATCACCATCGATGGCATCGATCTCTCGACTATCCCTCGCCAGGAGATTAGAGCAAGAATTACAGGCGTCGCTCAAGACCCGTTCCTGATCAAGGGTAGCGTCAGACTAAATGCCGACCCCAATGGGACCGCAACAGATGATCAAATCACAGATGCCCTCCGAAGCGTTCATTTGCTTTCCGTGGTTCAAGAAAAGGGCGGCTTGGACATAGATATTGAAGAAATCCATCTCTCACAGGGTCAGAGACAATTATTCTGTCTGGCCCGAGCGATGCTGCGTCATAGCAGTATCCTAATCCTCGACGAGGCTACCAGCAAGTATGTCTCTTCGTCTCCCCCCTTTTCATCCTACCCAAAACTAACGCGTATTAAAGCGTGGACTCCAAAACCGACGAAATCATGCAACGCGTCATCCGCGAAAAATTCAGTAACCACACTATCCTCGCTGTCGCGCACAAACTCGACACAATCCTCGACTTCGATAAAGTCGCCATGCTCGAAGCCGGCGAACTGATCGAATTCGACGACCCATATACTCTGTTGTCGACAGACTCGGCATTTAACAGATTGTATACGTATAGTATGGCAGACGAAAACGAGAAGGATGGGGGGATGGATGATATTGAGGTTATTGTTAGGGATGTTTCGTCGCGGACTGTGACTTCTGCGTCGACGACTACAGCGACGCAGTCCAATAGGGCGTCGAGTGAGAATGGGAGGTCTGGATATAATGGTTCTGGGGGGGTGTATACATATCCGTAATATTGTCAGATTTTTTGATCGCTGATCCTCTAAGTTCAGGGGGAAAAGTCACATTCTTTGTTTAGTGATTCGTTCATTTTGTTTAAATATATGATATCTAGGATATCTACCACAGCACATACTCATGTCGAACGTCGGACTTTTTTATCTCTCATTTTCCTGTCATTTTATGCTCTTTCCAAACTAGATAGATGGGAATTTTTTGTGCTCAAAGTATTTTAGACTAGTTTTTTTAGACTACTTGAACCCCTGACTTCGATGTTCTCCCATCGCCTCTTGCCTGCGTTAACTCTCTGGTTCCTGCTGAGAAGATAAAAGGTGGTTCGCCTTTCCAAAATATATGAATCAAGTTGTCGACTTTCAATGTTTTGTGTTTGGCCCAAACGTGTCTCAACCACCGATATTATGTCCTCAACAGACCGCGCATGAAATAATAGATCCACTAGCTTCCTACGTTCGTCCTTAGCCTTTTCCTCTAATTCCTGCTCCCCTGCTTCGAACGCTTACCAGTTGATATCTGGGAAAGATTCCTTTATATTATTATAATCTTCCGGCCGTTTGAGTCGGAGCATGTACTTAGCCTGAGCATCAATGGAAAGTAGTAATATCCGTTTTGCCGATTCTGTCCCCTCAGCAGCATCAGAAATCTCCTTATATATTTTAGCTGCCTACAAGAACTCTGCCTGACGAAAGTAATGAGCTCCGAGATCGTATTTTGCCATCAAAAGTTCGACATCAGAGGCACCACAAATTGATTCACGGATACGAATACCATTTTGAACTTTCGCGATGATTTCGGATGTCATCTTGTTCTTTAATTTTAGCTCAGCCGCAAGATGCTGAATCTCTGCCCATGGACGATCTTGACCGCCGTAGGAAGCATCTGGTTCATCATTTTCATCCAACAATGTGAATGAATATAAGATATTATCTATGTCAGCTGGAGAATATAGATCAAGTTCACTCATAAACCTTATTTGGTCAATGATAGTCGGATTCTCCTGAAAAAATATTACAGGGTCCGGGACATAAGAGTGTTCAATATCCCCAGTGAGGGACATCCAGGAGTCTCTCAGCTTCGCAGGAGTATCTGAGAAGATGTCCATGTATGAATCTGCATTTCCAACAAAGTGTACTTGGGCTAGCTTTCCGACTGCCACATATAGCCCTAGCCGATATTCAATACTGAATGAATTCTCTACCAAATTTCTTGGTAACATACGAGAAAGTGTTTGAAGAGATAACCAGAACTCCTCTAGAGCCCCGGTTCTGGAATTCCTTAGGATCAGGATCAGTCCTAAATGGTAATGAACTAATGAACTGAGAAGATTTTCGGTTTGCAGGGTGATTCGTGTCATCATAGCAGTCAATAGTGTGATGCCACTTCGAAGTGTTCTTGCCGCTTTTGCTGTCAATGAATTTCTCTTGTAAAGTGAATCAACCATCGATGATGGAAGTGATAATAGAGAATAAAATCCACTCATAATTCCATCTAGCAGAAGAGCCCACATCCTGAGTTCATCCATCCGGAAGTGTGGTGGAACACGATTGAAGACCTCCAAACATTGATTGATAGCTTTTTGTAGATCTCCTTGAGCCATATAAATGAAACATAACTGGGTCAGGGCGTATGTAGTACTAAAGGATGGTTGCCCATGGCAAGCAGAGACGACTGTGAGAAAATGTCTTGTCCCTTCTTTGAGGTCGCCTCTTTCCAAGGCAAGAAAACCAAGGCTATTTAGTGCATCCGAAAGTTCAGCGCTCAGTTCAGTTCCTGGAGCCATTGGTGAGTCGTATACCTCCGATACAACCGTTTGAAGAATCTCTTCTCCCTGCTCTATTGCGTTGTTTTCTGACAAGAACTCGGAGATCGTAATCCCAATTTCACGGAATGCGCCTTTGTCAAACTTAACGTTGTCACCCATGCCGTGACTATAAATTAACCGTAAACAACTTTGGATATGGCCAAGGACTTCATAATCCACCTCTTGTGAATGATGGATATTAGAAGATATGAAAGAAGCGATGGAAGCAACTGCTTGCTGAATGTCCTTCTGAAAGGAGTCCTCTGCTTGTCTTCTCCAAAGCCATTCGATAATCAAAGGATGGATTGAATAACACGCACCCCTGGAATTATGGAACAGGTTCTCAACAAGCGAAAGGTCCGATGCGTCAGCGATCATGTTTAAGAGAAAATCATCCCTATCAGGTTTTAACCCAACAAATTTCTCCAAGATAGGCTCTAAAAACGATTGCGAGATATTGCGGCCATTGATGAGAGCTGAAAAGCCGAGTAGTCTCGCTGTTTTATGGCCAAGGCGAGATCTTTCAAGTAAAGCGAGTGACATTTCCCAAGTTGTCCACACCCCTATCCTAACTTCACATTCAGTCGCAGGATTGTTGTTCTCGTTTCTGGCAGCCTTTGTATAATTCCAAAAGCCCGGCAACTCAGAATCTAGGAGAAAGCGCCGTCTTTCATTGAAGCTGGTTAAGAATTGCTTGTAGCTGACCTTCGTGCGGCGAATATAGGCCGTAGCCTGGTCGATTCCCAATGGCAAGCATCCAAAAGCCCTCACCAATTCAAGCGAGTCTTCCAAAGATTCACCACTTCTGCTAGAGCGGAGATTCAAGAGTTTAATTGCATCTGCCAAATTCATAGTCTCCACTTCCAAAGGGACACCCAACTGCACAGTGTCTTTGTGACGACTGGAGGTCATGAATTAGTATACATAAATAAGCACAGATTTGTAAACTTCGACATGAACTATATCCATACCTTGTGATCATGATAGAGCCAGTTTTGCTATATGGGAAGTAGCTTTGGATAGCAGATATCTCATTCGGGTCATCCAGACTGTCCAGAATAAGTAGGAAGCGATGGTCCTTCAGTCTCTCAACAAATTCCACGCTTGTTTCACCACTCCTTTCGTAAGCATTATTATCGTATGTTTTCGGATGTGCCTCAAGGCCAAGCGTTTGAGCGAAACTGCTGAAACTGGTATTCAATGCCGATTGAGTATCTGCATTTACCCAGAATATGAACTCGTAATCCTCTTGAACCTGTTCGCAGTATTTCAGAGCCAGCTGTGTCTTTCCTATCCCGCCCATACCTTGCAAGACTATAACCCGTGGAGATGGCTCATCGCTACCATAGGATAAACAGTCATGCATTTTTGCTAGGACGTCGATTCTACCGATGAAGTATGATATTTTTCTCGAGGGAATACCGTGTTGAATAGGTAATTTTTCTGATGGCACCTCAGCTGCTCATGTACACTTAATGTTAGTGGCTTCCAGAAAGATTTCAAAACACGAACCACAATTATTTCATATAGAAAATAGACTATAGTATGGCTTTAATTACCTTGAGCATCCGGGTCTTGATTGATTTGAACAATCTCCCCGAGAATCCTCTGATAACCCACATCCTCCCTGCAATTGAACTTCACCATGTCCCTATGATCGGCATGAATTCCAGCCTGCCTCACTGAGAAACCGTCATACACAGCCGATTCTTTTGGCACAACCTGACAAATGATATTAGTTATGATACGCTCATTATATCCATGTTTTAGATACTCACTAGTCCGAATCCAGCGATAGGCTGCTCCTCATAGAAGCATACAACAGGCATATCCTTGGATATAGTTATGAAATTGTCCCTTTGTTTCTCGAGAATGTGTGAGTCGACACCTAATGTTCGAAGTAGCTGTTTGTTTGGCTGTCGAAATTTGGCAAGTTTTAGAACAATCTCCCCAAAGCGCTCTTGACTGCTTCCACGATGCGGTGTACCAAGGAAGATCACCCCCTTTGTGTGTGTATATATTTCGCTAAGCATCGGATGGCGACCGTGACTAAGGTATGAATCCGATTTGACCAATGCCTCTTTAACTATCAATCCGCCGAGACTGTGGCCTACAAAGATAATTGGCCGTTTCTGTTCGTTGTTAATGACGGGTGTTTTATGAGATAGTAATGACAATTTTGGTGATAGAACTACCTTGTCTTTTCTTAACCGAGAGAGGTCTCCAAGCAAGGTTCCAGCATGGCCAAAGAGACTCTCTTGACTGGCTTCTGTGAATATATTGGCAATGTCCGCATCATCGCCGAGGTGATAGAGCGGACTTCCAAAGAGGCCTCCTGAGCGTCCATTTTGAACAAATCCCGGGGCCAACAAACGCCATCCTTCGACCATGTCTCTATAGGATGGCCGCGAAGACCGTGAACGAAAACGATGTCTATGCCGCGATCGTCGTTCGTCGTCAAATCGAAAAGGACATGGGCACCTACACGGTCAGAATGCCCATGCGTTGGTTGTTCCTCTACCCCCTTTCGGAAAAGTTTCTTCAAAGTTGACATATTGCAGCTTTTTTATTCTTGTAGAGATAGAATCGTCCTGAGACCTTTTTTTGAGAGAGGGAAGGGTTTTTGACCGCTCTCTCCCACTCTCACCGCCGCCCTCAGCCTTGTCGACTCTTGTCGGTCATTCAAGCGCCGCTTGCTTCAGGTAATGACGGCTTGGCTTGATGATTAGCTAAATGATGCATGGATCTCCTGGCACAATGAGACTTCCTATAGACGAAAGGCCAATCTCCGTTTAGTCTAATCGAAATAGGCTGAGAATGAGATATATGTATGTTTCAATTGATGAATATGTTGTTTACTGCCGGCCGACGTGATGGATGCAAGCTTCTTTTATCAACCAATCTCATCAACACATTACTTCATCAACGCGCCAGAAGCCCAAACTCGACGCGAGGCAAGTCGATTGTTCTTCAGCCGCAAGATATTTTCTGAACCACAGCCGCCAGCTGCAAGCTCGGAAAGCAACATTCATGAAATCACGCATCCTGCCTCCCTTGACACGATCATCGACCGGCAGGTAGTCCTCCAGAGCGACGGTAATAGGATTCGAAAATCTGTGAGAATTCACCTATCTAATCTCAAATTCGAAAAGGAGATTCTGGTAACGGTCAGGGCAAATACCTCTCCTGCCCCTCAGGCATACAATTACTACAAATCAGCGGATTTTGAGCATTTGATTGTGCAAAGGAGGCCCGGTATTACTCTGGAAAAAGCATGGCCTACTTTGAGCCTTGAAGAAAAGATCAAGATAGCGGACCAGGTCGTTTCCTTCTTAGGAGAGATACGAAAGCTACATTCTCCACGCATCATAGTGGCTTTGTATCTTCGGAAACCGCTTCGTGCTGATGTCAAGAATGCTACTGATTTTATCCATGAAAGATTTGGCAACTTCATGGACAATGAACATATCGCTAGATATGTTGTGGCCAGAGTTGGTCGTTACGATGCTCTACCAAATGTGCTTATTCATGATGATTTGGATTGGAGTAATATATTGCTTGATGGGGACAAGAAGAATGTCTGTGGTATGATTGATTGGGAGTGTAGTGGCTATTTCCCGGCGTTTTGGGAATGGGTTATTGTTAAACGATTTTGCCCTAGTAACAACACCACGGATGACGACAGTGATGAGGACCCTTGGTTCCAAATGTTGTAACGCAGACTCCGGCCGTCTGAACATGCACGAGGAAAGGCTGCCTTGGAACTAGAGCAATTACACAAGGCTCTTTGCAGATTCGCCCAATGGGCGGACACGGGAAGCGCGACGGGAGAATCGAGGTCGTGGATGGGCTGAAGTTTGTGGCATACTTGAGCTTGATGTCGATGAGTATCCAGCATCACCTGTAGACTATGCGACCTCAAGTGAGCATCCCTGGTGGCTTGAGGATCGCCATGCGTGAAGACAAAGTGTCCAGGTCTCCCGGACTGGAAGATGCTGGGTCGAAGAAACCTTGCTACAGCATTTGTAGCATATCCACAAAATGTTTGTAAGATCATTATCGCAATTTTTCAATATCAGATTTGTTAAAAATCTTGATATTCGAGATTCTTTCTGCTGTGCTATTGCAACAGATTGAAATCATCACCTTTGCAAACATAGCTCTCCCTTACAACTTGGAAAGTGAGCCTTGCAAGGTTGTAGCGTCTATAAGCAATATATAGCGACCACTTGTATTGACTTGTCTATGCTACAGTTACATTCTACGTTTGCACTCGAGGTTAGGGAACACTGAGTGAGCCACCCCATCAATGATAATATATAGTTCATCTGTCGATGCCTTATCATTATGTGCTACAGATCACAATCAGCCAGAAAAACAAAAGATAAGTCCCGCAAAGTTGCCGAGACGCTCCATCAAAGGACACGAAAGACCCCGAAAGCCTGGACCAAGGGCTGATTTTAGTTCTGACTGCTAAGATACCCTTTGATACGTCACGGTGAACGACACGGACTCCGTTGAACGCACAAATGGAGTTGAACTAAGTAACCAAGCCGCATTGGGGCAAAAGAGAAGTTTATTTTCGCGCTCACCTACTGCTTCCAGGTGTTCTGCTTAGACTGATCGACGCAGTCGAGGGCAGGCGTGGGCTTGAGGCTAGTCCATATGACTGACCATGTACGACGTAGCACAGAGCACTTTCTACCGGTGGCTCTAGGCGTGTGTATTTTCCGTGGGTCTTAGATAGTGTTCACTCATTGGACCGCGCAGAATGCACGGGCAGGCAGGCAAGTAAGTAGTATGTACCAAGGGAGACCCGAAAAAGAAAAGAGAAACTAACCTCTCATGATCGGTGGAATATCAGTAATGCCACGTTGATACGTTGCCTACTTGCATATCATGCATGTCAAATAGACATGAAATCATTGGTTAGTCTTTCCCTACTTACATTTGTACTTCGCATAGGTAAAAACGGTAAGAATATGTAATCACATTGTCCTCGCTGTTACCTCACCACCTCACTTCGACAACTTCCGCAGTGTCTTCCGCCCACCAGAGAGAGCTTGACGATATGAACAGCTATATAAACTGTCATGACCCTTATGTACATTAAGATCTAAATTATCCCCGTTTCTTCCTACCATTTACTAAAAAAAAATCTTGACACCAGACTTCCATCGAGGACACTAAAAGCAATGGATCACCGATTCGCTTCAAGCATTCCCTTCAACTCCATCAACACCCTCAACAACGACCTAGACCAGTCATTCCACATTGACAGTGTATCAACTATGCCTTACAAAGGGCTACACAGTACACAGGACTTTGAAACCATGCCAGCCTTGAGTAATAGTATCAGCCATTCGGGACCGGTCAATCCCATATCAACATACAACTACACTTCGGTACCTGCTGGTACACAAGAAGGACCTGCTAGTGTGCCGCAAGTGGCCTTGCTTGACAACAGCACCATCACACCGTTTCAGCACAATGGCTACCACCATCGCCTCCAGGAAGCCTTGATGCCAAGTTCCGGCCATCTGTATGATAAGCACTGTTATCAAGACGAGGGCTGGATGCAATTCGCCTTCTCCGCTATCGACAGCAAACTCAACGACGTGCACAACAATGAATACAACAGTCCGCAAACCAGCGATCAGCATAATGCCTCTCCTCCTACAGAATCAACACGCAGCAAAAGATGTGAATGGAAAGGCTGCACCTTCCAACGCCCCTTCCGACGCGACGCAGAATTGATACGCCATATCAAAACAATTCATATTGCGCGGGATGCGTACAAGTGTCCCGTACGCAGAAGGGGATTTGGTCGGAAGGATAGGATGGAGGACCATCGACGGACACATACACACAATCGTGCGTTGGGAGGGAAGGCGTTGGTGTCCCAGAATACGAGACAGGCAGTGAGGGAACTCGATATTCTCTATACGCGAAGCTGTTAGGGCAAACACAATTCGGGGGATGTAGATTAAATAGGTATGAACCAGTTCAATTTATTTATTTTCTGTATAAGAAAAGTTGAAGCTGATGCTACTACGATATAGGTATGGAATCTTGTTGCAAGTTTGATATATATTTCTGTATAATTAGTTGAAGGAGAAACGACATAGAGCTCCCTATGGAGCTATCAAAGCGTAATGTACAAAAGCTTTCGATAAAGACCTTACCTAGGTAGGCTGTAGAGAGTATCTCTTCCTTTTAAGGCAGCGTTAGTTATTCGAATTGCATAGATATCATTAGACCGATATTTTCCCGTAAGGCATCAAGAAGCGTCTACGTAACCCCTAAGATAGGTTTCTTCCAGAGAGGTGGAAGAGGATAAGAACATCGAGAACACTCCAGATGTCCATCAAGAACCACCCAATCCACAATACGAAGCATACAACTGAATACATACAATCTCGTTACTGCTCATGACCTCCTGACATCAAGATCTTCTTTCCCAGCCCTTTCGCGCAGAATTCCTTGATCCATTCTGACTGTCGCAAGGCATAATCCGATGACTCCATTCACGCTCGAATAAAATCAAAATCTAATATATAAAAAAAAAATGCTTTCGACTTGCAATACCACCGCAAACGCGGATCCATTCATCATCATAACATACCATAGCACACCAAAGACCGAATTGGTCGACACTGTAAGCTCTCTACTCCGTACACACAACAGCAACCTTCCTCCAAAGGCTTCTCCGAGCCAGCCGTTTTCGAATACCTACGGCTGTGTCTGAATGAGCAAATTTTTATATTGGGAATATATACATCCACCCTCTCCACCAGGAATCAAGACACACACCAACTATGGGATTGAGCGAATCAGAGCACATATTTACGGTACTATATAAAAAGTTTGTTGTCAAAGATTTACACATACGAAGAGGAGCACTCTGAGCAGTATTATAGTCTAGAATCGATATAAGATCTATACTTCCGTCTACATATACAAAAATTCTTAGAAGAAACGACAGCCGGGAAGCGCCAAAAAAAAAAAAACACCTACCGAATTAAAAAGCTCTCCCCTAACCACCACCAAAAAAATAGAAAACTCCTTCATAACCTCTCAACGGACCCTGTCACAGATCACTTTCTAGAGGGTACATACGTACTCGAGAGCGCTTGTTGTAAGGCTAGCTCTCTGGCTGAGCTAGAAAGATTAACGTACCATGAAGCCAGTATCTAGATATTGCACTCGCATGTATAAATCATAAAACAATCGGAAATATAGAGATTTTCTTATGAACATTACCTAGCTAGATTTATTTATCCAGTTTCTTATTCCACGTGTTTTTTTTTAGATATATGCAGTTCGGGGGCGTGTCTTGATTCCTAGGGGGTACAGATGGTGTGGATGTATATATGCCGTATTTTTATAATTGATTTATATCCGTGATAAATAACCGTTGTAAGAGGACTTTGGAACGACTTCCACCAGATAGTCAAATTTGCGGGCAAAAAAAAATAATGCATATATACACCCATTTCACATAGGCGATTTATATAACAAATAATATCTCTCAGAAAATAGATACATCAGAATAGAACAGATATTTCGACCGGAACTCAACATGCCGCAAATTAATAAATGTTGAGAAAAAAGCGATGCAATGCTATGCTATGCTATGCGACGCAATTAGAGCAATGCATAGGCGCCGAAAGCAGCAACGCAAGCCATCACGAAGGGAATCTTGATTTCGCCGACACCGCTGTTGGGTACGGTGGTGGCAGAAGAAGTGGCGCTGGTCGTGGATGCAGCTGAAGTAGTGGATGCAGCGGCGGTGGTGGTGCTGGCGGCAGTGGATGAGGGTACGGCTGCGGTTGAGGAGAAAGTTGCCAATGTTGTCGAGGAGGAAGAAGAAGACGAGGAAGAGCTGGAGCTGGAGCTAGAGCTGGAGGTTGATGAGGACTTGGTGGATGACGAAGAGGAAGAGGAGGATGAAGAGGCCGAGGTAGAAGTGGACGATGCGCTGGTGGTGGTGGAAGAAGAGCCGGTGACGCCAGAGATGGAGAAGCGAGGGGAGTAGTTGACGTTCGTGGCGTCGGCGTCGACACTAATACGGATGAAGTAGTCTGGTTCCTTGGGGATGGAGCTGGGGACAGTCCAGGAATATGAGCCGGTGTTGTTGATGGCGGCTATTATATCAGATTAGTTTAAGGTTTTTTCTTTTCTTCTCGGAGCGTAGGAGAACATACAAGCAATAGCAACACCATCAGTCGCAACGGTGGTAGCACCCCATTGCAATCTCAACGACACGGTACCGGAAGTGGTAGGGTTCCAGGTGAGGGTAGTAGCACTTCCAGCCGTCAACTCAGCACCGGAAGCCGGGGTGATGAAGGCATTGTCCGTGGCGGTAGAGGTCTGCGCGGCGGACAGCGACAAGGTGGCGAGGAGGCCGAATGCGAGGGTTAAGAAACGCATTTTGTTGTTTTCTTTGGCTTTGCGTTTGCGAGAAGATTACTCAGTGGGTTATCGAAAGAAGGTCAAGGAACGACTGGGCGAGTAGCTTATATGTACGTTCAAAAGAATGGCGCGTACCGTGAGGCTCTGTAAGGAACGACTGGGGGAAAAAAGAACGAAAAACTCGGATTGACCGATTGAATTTGCCTCTCAAACCGTGGAATGGACGATAGAAAAGAGAGAGAGGAAGAGAAGGAAGAAACAAGAGAAGGAGGGAACGGGGCTGTGAATGTCACGAGAGACCGAGGATGGCGCTTGTGCCTGAGGACTCAGGCGGCACGGCATACTCCAGAGTAGACACGAGCAAAAAGAAGCGGGCCAGCCAGCCAGTCAGACTGCTTGAAAGAAGCCTCAGGAACCACGCTAGGCCGGATTTAGAGATGCACGTTTTGTCATTCTGTTATGATTGGCCAGCTTTAATGCTCCCGGCTGCGCTAGGGTATACTATGCATTAAGGCTAGTCTGTTTGGGGAATAGAGCATGAGCAGTGGAAATTGTGCTCTTAGCTGCTTGCTTTCTAGGCCTGGCCAGACTTTTTCTGTCGCTCACTCACTCCCTCTCCTTGAGATGATCTCGGGTAAAGCCGAGCCATGGTCAACACAACCATCAGACTACAATCAAGCACTTCTCTGAATCATTGAATTATGAAAACAGCAAACATCTGTGCCACCGTCCACGAACACATGGAGCTGCACACTCGGACTAACAGCTGAAAAAGCTAACAGGATGCATGATTCGTCATCAGGCGCTATGGTAGTTCTACGGCGCAATCTAATTGAGCCATTCAAAAAAGCTTGGTATGTTGGTGCGGAGATTTGGAGCGAAAATTTGGGTCTTTCTTAGCACAGCCCACATGGATCCGAACATCCGCGATTTTTGATGTTGTTTGTACTCCGTACGCTTTTGCTGGACACGCCAACTCTAAACATCAGAGAGGGAAAGCAGAGAATCGGACGAACAACGAGTAAAATACGCAGAATTTACGGAGTACTACTTTGACTTTTCTTGTAGCCTTGTACGTACTACTCCGTACGTACGATAGAATGCCAAATGGTGGATGGATTCATATCCGTTTCTAAGAATAGTTCTCGTGGCGGACAAACTATCGATCAAAAGTGTACCCTTTTCTATCCACACCACATCCACCCCTATCAGCTCATCCACTCCACTCGCAAATCGCACGACTCGCGCAATCAGGCGATAAAATGTGGGTAACTATGATAGAGATTAGTTTTGTCATCACGACTCCAAAAAAAGGGCATATTGCCATATAATACATGTTATTAGAAGAATAGTGATAAGTCGTATGCGTAACACATGACGGGCTAAAGGTACTACAATGTAGTATATCTTCATATGCTGAAGAATTTTATCGTTATACCGACGTAGGGAGAGTCTCGGGTGCAGCTGGATTACTGGCAGATAAGGTACCGTCGCTGGTGGAACCGTTGGTTGCAGGTTCAAGCTCAGGCTCTTCAAGCAGTCCCTGAGATCCGAGCCAGGAAATGGCCTCCATAACCTGACGATCTCGTGCTTGGATTTCCTGCTCAACGAGCTGCTATTCATTAGTTATATACCTTCTCAATCAATCGGAGAGATACGCACCATCTGGAACAGTCCCCTCTTGGCAGGCTGTTTCGCGCCTGCACCCGGCTTGACAGTTGGCCTCGCTTTATCTGCCCCTTCTGTAGACGGATCATGGGAATATCGACAATGACTACCCCGGGGGCATTTTCCTCTTCGCTGGAAGTCGCGACATGGTTTACGAGGTTTCGGCTGCCCGTCTCGCGGCGGTGGCGGGACTCGTTCTGGGCCTTGTCGTCGTGAGGACATTTCTTCGGGAACGTCGTCTTCGCTGTCTTCGTCTGAAGATGCTGATTCTGATACGATAGACTGATTTTCGTCTACAGTGTCTGTATGCGCCAGTGGCTCTTTCGTGTCAGGGGTGGCATCAGTCAACGGATGCTGCTGCGATGCCTCCGCTACAAGCCGTGCTCTCTCCGCGTCAGCTTCCGCTTTTTGCAGCCTTCTTTCCTCCTTCAGTAACTTTTTGCGCAGTTTCTCTGCCTTTGCTTTTGCTTTGAGAGCTGCATCCATAGGATCCGATCCCACATCTTTCTTTTCTTGAGCTTCTCGTCTAGCCTGCTCTCTTTGCTCTTTGAGTTCTTGTTGTTTGCGACGCGCTTCTTCGCGCTGAAGTTCTTTCTGACACTTTGCTTCCTCTTGTGCCTTTTTCTTTTCTTCAATGCGCGCCTGGGTCGGGAATCGTTTCTTTCGTTCCTCAATCCATGATTGGATATCCGTTGCACTATTTAACGTAGACGTACGTCCGCGAAAAGTGAACTGCAGAGGTCCAGCAAGATTACCCGCTGCAGAGGCCAATCGACTCTCTTCATCCGCATCATCTTCTTCGTCGCTCGACTCGTGCTCTTCCATTTTGGGCGTAAGGCCGAGCTGGTTGAACTTCCGCTTCTTCTTCTTCTTCTGCGCTTGCCGCGAAGTCTCAGCTGGCAGCGGGGGTTTCGCGGGTAAAGGAACGCCAAAACTGGGAACAGCAGGTGGTGCAGTAGGTCGTGGTCCTTGCGAGGTAGGTTTTTCGAATGTCGATGAGTATCTGCGTTTGTGTCCATGTTGATTCTGATAGTTATTTCCCTGTGGATGTGCATGTGGCACGGGGTTTTGGTATGTCGTAGATCCTGAATAGAATCCGCCTGCTCCGGTCTTGTCGTATCCCCAGTGCATTGGTGGTGCTACTACCGAAGCTGCCACCGGAACTGCAGAGTGCGACTGATGTCCTGTGTATGATGGTATAGGCGCGGTCGATCCGTTCTGTGTATTCTGGTAACGTCCATCGTAGTTTGTAGGTCGGTATGTTGGAGCGACATGCTGGGCGGCCAATCCCTGAGAAACAGGTGAAAATGTCTGTGCCGGTGAACCGTGTTGCGAATTGGTTGGATAATATTTCGGCGCATTCGATGGCATCGTATATCCACCATTGTACATCCCCTGCTGGTGGTTGCGATAATTCGGGTGAGATGATGCTCCGCCTCGACCTCCACGGTTCATACCACCACGACCACGTCCTCGAAACCCACCACCCGGGCCACCGCGACCACTCCCTCCGCGATAATTATATCCATTTTGTGTCGAATGTGAGCCCGCCTGCGGAAACTGCTGTTGTGTCGACGGCGGCGGAGGTGGCGGCGGAGGAGGAAATGAGAAACCTTGCTGAGATGCCATCATAAGATCGGCATAGTAGTGGTGTCACAATCAGTCGGACAATTTCATGTTGACTATTATCCAGAAAGAAATAGTCTGAAGCAGACAACGATGTAGAAGTCTCGTAGCTTCAAACTCGTAATCCAAAAATCATTTGAAATACGTCTGTCGATCTCAAAATAATTGATTCCACCAGTCAGAAGCGCTTGTTTTCTGCTGCTGGAAAGCTCTCCTTTATGTAAGCATGTTGTGGGGCTGCACGTGATATGCCAGCATCGCGGATATGTGATTGGTCAAATCGTTGAATATCTTTTCATCTCATCACGGTCTTCATTAACAACAGCTCTGGCGCGAACTGGTCTTTCGATTAATTTACAGGTCGCTCACCGTGTAGGAGAGTAAAGCCGTCAACAGTTCCAAGGCCAGTCTTTTTCTGCCATCCTGCCGGCATGGCAGGAAAATGATTTTGCATTTCAACATTTTCAGCAATTCGTCTCGGATATCAAGATAGCTATACACCATGTTTCTCCTCGTGAGTACTTTATCTCTCTAAAAAAAATAAAAATTGACATATTTTCAGGCCACCATCTCCGATCTCGTCCAGATCAGACCAGAAGATTTCTCTAAATTCAGCGCAGTAGCTATTGAGGATAACATCAACGAGAAATACGCCAACAAAGTGAGCATCGAATATTCTTTCCGATGGCAACGCACTGACACGCTATTTCCGGCAGGTCATTCAAAAAATCGGTCTATGCATCGGATTTTACGATCTGCTCAAATCCTCTGATGGACTGATTGGCCACGGCACTGGTTTGGTCAACGTAAACGGTGCGCTCTCTATTCGCGAAAGATGATCATGAAGTTTACTCACATCTTGAGCAGTCACATTTCGAATCATAGTCTTCCGTCCTTTCAAAGGCGAGATCCTACTCGGAAAAATTGCCAGCTCGTCCGAAGAAGGACTCAAAAGTACGTCTTCCCTCTGAACACTATTCAAGCCCTCCTAACAGTCAACAGTCAACATGGAATTCTTCGGCGACATAACCGTGCCAGGTACTCTACTCTTCGACGGATCCC
The DNA here is from genome assembly GCA_038993655.1 of Talaromyces verruculosus. NCBI lineage: Eukaryota > Fungi > Ascomycota > Eurotiomycetes > Eurotiales > Trichocomaceae > Talaromyces > Talaromyces verruculosus. Next base: position 223,140 of record JBBVQN010000064.1, read on the forward strand.
GATTGTACATCCCCTACAACCCCAGCAGTACCGAAAATATGAAAATAAACTAATATCTTCTGCAGCGACCTTGGAGAAAACCTCTGGGTCTGGGAAACCGAAGCGCCAGAGCCATACTACTACGATATTGGAGAAATAGTCCGGTTTCGCGTCGAGTCGGAAGAATGGCACGATCAGAGACCTACAGGGCCTGATCGGGCGGAGGCACAGACTGCAGCGGAAAACAAGCCTCCATATTCGATACGTGTATGTCCGATCCTTGCTAAATATGCTTGTAAAAAGGCTAATGGGTTATAGGCGTCTATGATGATGGAGGGTTTGGGACTGATTGCATGGTGGTGAATAATCTGTCCGACATGGAACGTTATTAAAATACCACTTTAAAGATTACACGAAGAATTCAATCATTCAATGAATACATTGCATCATCCTCAAAAATGTCGCGAATCATGCCCCCGCAATTTCAAATCCTAGCAGTCCCATACAGTGCATTGATTGCAAAGTGGAAAGAATGTTACATAGTTACAGCGCAAAAGAAATGATAGGTCCATATTTCCGCGTTGCGGCATCAATGGCTATCGTCGGCTTAAAAAAACGAAAAGTTTCCGCAGGCGTGCCCACTCCATTACCTAAGATACCAGATACCTGATACCATCCCTCGCTACGCACGTAGAATGATTGATAGAAAATTGGAATATTAATCAGGGTGTAACGCTGATAAATTGGTGAAATACGAGGTACAGGACAGAACAGAGTAGAAAGTGGGGTGGGAATTTGTCAGAATTTATTACCTAGGCAGCTTGGAGGGATGGATGCCTACTGCGAAGGTTGATAGATTTCGTAGATTATAAATTCTTCGTCTTCCATTCTCTTTGCCCCTAGGAATATTTTTGTCATTTGGATAGATATCAATCGCATTTACAGAAAATCAAAAAAAGAAAGTGAGTCATCGTTCTGCCCCTGATATATCCCTGCTGGATGCTAATTATCTTGTAGTTAGCTGCGTGTTATCGGAAGATCCTACCCCGCCATCGATAATCGCGATGACTTCCTTTCCGTTGGAAAATCCTCAACTCGTCAAGCCGCTGGCTCATGCAGATGTAGTCGAGACCCCGCCCAGGCCTGCGTCGCCTGAGTACAGGTTTGGCACGAGAGCGGTGCATTCGGGGGCTCATATTGATCCTAATACGGGTGCTGTGATTGCGCCAGTTAGTTGACCGTCACCACTAGAAATTGAGGATTTGCTGATTATGATGTAGATTTCATTGTCTACGACATTTGCGCAGTCGAGTGTCGGAAAACCAATTGGTATTTATGAGTACACTCGCAGCGCGAATCCCAATCGGTAAGTTCTCTCCTCTCCTCCCTCCTAGAAAGCGATCACATTGCTAATTCATCTGGATGGATAGGGACCACTTCGAAGAAGCCGTTGCAGCCCTCGAACACGCCCGCTACGCGCTCGCATTCTCCTCCGGCTCCGCCACAACAGCAACAATCCTCCAATCCCTCGCCGCCGGTTCCCACGTCGTTTCTGTTTCAGACGTCTACGGTGGCACGCACCGCTACTTCACCAAAGTCGCCGCCGCGCATGGCGTAAACGTTACTTTTACGCCCACACTCGAAATCGGCACCGAAGCCATCCTCAAACCAGACACGAAATTGATATGGATCGAGTCACCTACAAATCCGACGTTGACTTTGGTGGATATTCGTGAAATTACGAATATTGCGCATAGGCATGGCATATTGGTGGTGGTGGATAATACGTTTATGAGTCCTTACATTCAGAATCCGTTGGATTATGGGGCGGATATTGTCGTGCATTCGGTTACGAAGTATATCAATGGACACTCTGTAGGCCCCCTCTCCCCCTTTTTTCCTCATGCAGAGAATCTTCAGGCTAATGAATTTAGGACGTCCTCATGGGCGTCGCAGCCTTCAACTCGCCCGAACTCAAAGACCGCCTGACCTTCCTCCAAAACGCGATTGGCGCCGTCCCCTCCCCCTTCGACTGCTGGCTCGCCCACCGCGGCATGAAAACACTCCACCTACGCGCGCGCGAAGCCACCAAAAACGCAACCGCAGTCGCGAAAGTTCTCGAGGCCTCTCCACTCGTAAAATCAGTCAACTATCCCGGCCTCGACTCCCACCCACAACGCCACGTCGCCAAAAAGCAACATCGCGATGGTATGGGTGGCGGAATGCTCAGTTTCAGGATTCATGGCGGACATGCCGCCGCTGAACGATTCTGTCAGTCTGTGCGCGTTTTTGTGTTAGCCGAAAGTTTGGGCGGGATTGAGTCTCTGTGTGAGGTCCCCTCGAGTATGACGCATGCCGGTATTCCGAAGGAGCAGAGGGAGGCTGTGGGCGTGTTTGATGATTTGGTGAGACTGAGTTGTGGGATTGAGGATGCGGATGATCTTGCGGGGGATGTGTTGCAGGCGTTGCAGAAGTCGGTCGCGCTGGCTAATGGTGTTTGATGTGTTGCATACTGGATAGTTATATAGATTTTTTGGACTTAGGGATTTTGGTTATGGTTTTTTCGACGATTATTTCCCATAGATGAATGATTTATCGTCTTGGGCTATGTTATGATATAATAGAATTGAATGCTCATTCATCCAAAGCTGCTCTCTGATCAAAATAATAAATTACGCGATAAGATAAGATTGTATTTATATGTAATACTGTGGGGCATTTCTCAGTCTACATATGATGATTGGCTCAGAGCAGCTAGCGAGATACATCTTCAACCACATCGTATTTAATCGTATTTTATTTCCATGAATCATCACATCTATCGCTTCGATCCTGACGGCAATTTCTTGAATCTAGAACGGCCTGCAGCAATTGGGTAAATAATAAAGATTCTAAACACTGGGGCAAAACAATTACAACATGGCGTCGGCGTTTAGCTTCGGATTCTCTGGCGACGATATCGACATGGATGTCGACAACGATATTGAAGTTGAGACTGGAAACAATGTATCCGAAAAGCCAAAGACAAAAGATACAACTACGTCTACTACATCATTTCCAGCTGTAAAACATGCGCTGAAAGACTGGGTACGTACCTTCCCTCTCCTGTTTGTCGGATGCGTCACTGACGATCCCCAGACGACAAACCTCCCATCCCAAATATCATACAACACCTTAAGACTAGGCCTGTCACAGCCCACCACCACGACCACCACCACCAATAACAAAGATGAAACTACTGCAAAAACAATAACGATATCCCGCCGCGAACTCTTCGACGTTCGCACTCAACTCATGGCCGAAGACGACGCTGAGGATCTCGCAACCGACAATGCAGAGTTGATCGCGGGCCTGGAGCAAGGAGATCTTAAGCCAAACTTTTACGAAGGAGGGTTTAAGACGTGGGAATGTTCGTTGGATCTTGCGGATGTTCTTTTGGATTCTGCCGACAGTTTTCCCTCTATGATTGAAGATGGGGAAGGGGTTCATGTTATTGAACTTGGCTGTGGGACGGCGGTTCCTTCGTTGATGCTATTCGCGCGGATATTATTATCTACGACATCGTCATCATCGTCGATAGATAGCCAAAGGAGGTATCGCTTCACAATGGCAGATTATAATTCCACGGTGTTGAGGATGGTGACGTTTAGTAATTTTTTGTTGACTTGGTGGATTAATTCTTCTGCTTCGCCGAGGGGGGTTACCACAACGGACGAAGAAGGAGAGAATTGCAAAGAGGTGGATGTAGAAGGGGAATTGGATATTGATGCTGTGCTGCTTGAGACATTTCAGACGGATCTCGAGAGGAGAGGGATTGAGATTGAGTTTATCTCTGGTGGTTGGTCGGCGCAGTTTGTGCGGTTGGCTTTGGATTCAGATGCTTCCCAACAGGATGCTAATCCTTCGTCGACGCTGATTCTTGCGAGTGAGACGATATATTCGCCTTCTTCTCTGGGGGTGTTTTCGGAGACGTTACTTGAGCTTTTACGGAAGTCAGGGCGTCAAGAGTCAACTAGAAAGAGTACAGCACTGATTGCAGCGAAAAAGGTATATTTTGGTGTCGGAGGGGGCGTGGATGAGTTCTTGCAGGTTCTAGATCAGCAGCCATTGCAAGATAAAGAATCTATTCGGGTGGATGAGAGGAGGGAGATTACGTCCGGAGGAGTGAAGCGGGTTGTTCTAGAGATAGCCATTGATAAGAAGTAATATAGGCTCCTCGCGATATAAGAACGAACAGTTTCTTTTGCTTTATCTTTAGCTTTATGTACAATACACATAACGACTTGGGTCCTATAACGGAATAAGATCTAGAAAAACCAGAGGGAAAGGAGTGACAAGGAGATATTATTTCTCGTCTAGTCATATATGCTGACGACCTTTCCATCTTTCGTCCGAGCCAACCGGTCCGCCTCAAGCTCTTGGTTCTTCTTATGATAGTGGGCAGCGATGGAGCTGAGGTCCGCCTGGGAGCCGGGTGCGACGTTGAATGGGGATCCGGCGTTGAACACTCTGTTTCCAACACGTTAGCAACTATAAACGAAAGGAAACTGGGAGATGGAGAAGACGCACTCATTGCTCCTCAAATCGACATAATCCTGACGAGTCGCGCCAACAAACAAATGACGATCAGCGGCAGCCTGCTCTAGCGCGGCGGTGTGAATGGCATTCCGCTCCTCAAACAACTTCTGGTCAGGCGAGTACTTGGTGATGAGGCGGGAAATGAAGGAGTCGTCAGAGGCCTTGCTGATGCGGTAGAGCACGAATCCGGCGGCGAAGGTTGAGATGGCGACATAGAAACTTGGCTATTTGCAATTCAATTGAGTGGTTAGTAGGTAGTCATGTAGGCGTATCACGCATGGAGAGTTGTAGACTCACGCCGAAGCTCTCGTTTACTGGGCCGTGGTGGTGGTGGTCATGTGCGGCATGGGATTCGAAGCGACGCGGCTGTTGACGCAGCAGCTGCCTCACAGGAGCCGCTGAGCGTCGAACAGCAAACATTGTGGAGATGTGAGGTGGTGAGGTGAAGCGTTGAACTTGAACGGCGTGAAGGGTCGTCGAGCTGGTTCATTTGATGATGCGAGGTTGCCGGTGTGGGTCAAGTCACGTGCACAAAATCTTGGAATTGGCCAATCAGGATGCTTGTAACTATTTGGTGTTTACATTTCTTACATTTCTTCTGACAACAAGTATGAATGAGTCATTGATCAGAGAGAGTAACGAGATGCGATTATTTTCTAAGAAATGACACCAGATACATCCGATACTTGTATGATGAAGCCCTTCTATACAGAAACGCCAAGTATCAGCTCCAAGTCAGCGATTAAGCGTGCGGCGGGAAGACCCGTTGTTTGTCCTCGCTTTATCACTCCAACCTCCACTCACTACTTCGTCGTTATTCTCAGTCAGTGCTACGGACCCGGCCAAGCGGAACACAAGTTTCATATCCGAATGGAGACATGATAGCCAGTTGGAGCCCGTATGGTCATCAGGTGCAAGCGCCAGTTAGCCGGCGGGTCGCTGCTTCGTGTCTGCCCGAGAGTCGAGACAGCTCACATACTAACTCGTACGAAAAAAGCATTGATTCTAGAAGAACAAAACAACAAGAAAAAGCACCACTCTGACCATTCTGTTGGAATGTTACATACAAACTTAGGACTTTGACTCACAGTTTACAAGTCAATGTCTTGGTCCCTAGCGAATCCAACCAACTGATTGCTGCCCATTGACAAACCAATGCGAAGGCTTGATACCCAATACTCACTCACCTCATCTCAAGATGCCTCACTTATGGCAGCTCGACGAATAAGATTGCTCATCTACTCCTTTTTCTTACATGACTCCTGACGGTCCAACGAGACCGTCGGTTTTAGTGCTGCTTGCATGGTTTCGACGCTACCCATCGTTGAGTTCGCCATGTCGCTAAAGTGGGATGCATGCATGCACCGTCACGACACACAAATCTTGGGCTACACTTTGAGTTTCTTGGGGAATACTAGTCGCTTATTCTCGTGGTTGTCTATATAATGACTACTAATTATTCTGCGAATACTTCTTTCCTTGTTTCAGCAGCCCAAATCCTGACGCTCGACTTCCCGAATTGTCTTTCTGCTTCTTTTTGATGTCTGACTTTTCTAGAGCTAACTGTTGTGTATAATATTGATTTGACGAATTTGCTTGCCTCTATTCTTATCTCCTCCACTTTTTTTCTCTCTCTAACTGTCTCGCCACATTTGAATTCGAACTGATCAGGCAGGTCAATTAATTTCAGGGTTGAGACTGGTACAGACAAGAATCGCACTTTGACCCTTGTATATCTATCCTATTACCTTCATCATCAACACACCATACCTGTATAAATGCCTGTTGAGTTGATCAATTGATCCCGGCTGCTTGAACTTTTATTTTTTATTTGGCAACTGCATTCCTGATACGGTCTTTTCGCGATTGGGAACACGTTAGCATCTGGCCGAGTCTTTTTCTTCTCATCACACTCATCACAGATCACAGTACGTGATCACAACACGCAATGGCTAAAAAGAGCAAGGGGAAGAAGGACAAGGCCGATAAGAAGAAGAATCAGAAAAATGAGGATGCTCCTCCTCCTTTGCCTGAGCCGGAGCCTGAAGAGGTAGCTGCTCCTGAGGAAGTCGCTGTGCCTGAGGTTACATCACCTTTGGGTGCACAAAAGGACATTGCTCCCGCGGAGGATACGGAAGAGACCTCTCCTGCTCCAGAGCAGCTTGACATACAACCGGGGGCAGTTGAATCCTACCTAGACGACAACAACGACAACGACGAGAAACTCGAGCAACAAGAGCCACACGAACTAGAAGATCTACAAGATCCACAAGAAAACCAAGATCAACAAGAACACCAGGAGCTCCAAGGGGGACAAGAGCCACATCAATTCGAAGATCTACAAGAGCAACAAGAACCAGAAGAGTCACAACCTCCCGAAGACTGGAGCATGATTGCACCTCACCAACCAACTGTTCAAGACGACGAATCGGCTTCAATGAAGAGCAATAAGTCTTCGCTCGCTCGGTCAATTAGCTGGAAGTCATCCGGTACCGCACCGAGAAAGGACCCCATAGAGCAGATGGATACTTTCGCAGATGCCAAAGATGGATCGGACGAAGTAAAGGAGATGGTTTATTCCGACAAAGCTCCAGAGGGAGCCTCAGAGGAAGCCCCAGAGGAGAAACTCGAGGCATCTGAAGCTATTGAAGCTATTACGGACACACCGGCAGATGCTGAACAGAAAGATCCAGAGTCAGTGCCGATCGAGACTTACCAAGTAAAAGAAGATGAGGATGCCCCGGATCACACAGAGGAAGCCCCCGAGAACAATGTAGAAGAGGCGCAAGAGTCTGACCACATTGTTGCGGAACCAGCTGAACCAACCGAAGACAAAGACCTACCGCCAGACGACCACCACGAAATAGAGGAAGAACCAAAGGAGCTTGCAGAAGAACAACCCCAAGACCATCCCGAGGATATTGTCCCCGAGATAGCCGACAACATGTCATCAAAACACTCCGTTTCTGGAGTCTCTCATGCCGGACCTGCGCCCTTACCCTCACCCGTACCGAGTGAACCACGCTCCGTACATTCTCCAGTCATACCACCCGACCATCCTCTCTCCCGCCATGGCTCGCCTATGATGTATCACACCTCACCACAATACAGATACGCCAGCCCTACCATGCAAGCATACAACCCGTACATGATGGGCATGCACGCTGCACCAATGCACCCAGGCAGTGTTGCCCCATCTTCCGCCAGCTTCGCTACTGCCTATCCTAATGCCTATCACTCTCCCATGATGGAGCATACACCAGTGGCATCTCCTCATATGTATCCTCGTCGCTCGAGCACATATGCTAATGGTGCAAGAGACTACTACAACGGCAGAATGGACCGTACATTATCCGGCGGAAGCGGAAACAGTCACGCACATAGCCAGCGAATGGAAAAGACAAACAGCCACACCAACAATGAGGACGATCACCACGAACATCATCATCTCATGGGCCGCGTTGAGAAAGCTATGCCGGACCTCAGTCGCATGTTGGACAGTTTCAAGGAAACGCGTAACAAGCTTCAGGCCCGAGAGGCAGAATTCAAGCAGTTACAGTCACAACACGAGCAAGCCATCATGCACAAGGATTTCTACATTGAGGCACTTCAGGGTCAGATGAAGAAGGTTGCTACGGAGACGGCTGAAGAGTACGGCAAGTTCAAGGATATTATCAGCGGTCTTCGCGTGGATCTGTCGAATCATCAGGATAAGATCAAGGATTTGCAAGGGTATCTTGATTCATCACGGAAACAGAATGAGGAACTTGAGCAGATCAAGTCGGAGCTTGAGTCGGAGATCCGCACTCTTGAGAAAAGGGTCGAGGAGATGCAGATGGACCATGAGAGAGCTCTGGAAGAAGCGAAGGAACATGAGCGCGCTGAGTTGTCTATGCAAAAGGAGGAATTGACGAACTTGTTTGAGGAGATCAGAACTGAGGATGAGACTGCTGCCAATGAACGATACAACGAGCGCGAAAAGGAGCTTCTCGACGAGCAGGAGAAGTTGAAATCTGCTTGGGAAGAGAAGCATCGCGAATTGGAAGAAGCGCATGGAAACCTGCAGACCGAACATGACGACAAACATGCGGAACTTGAGAGGACTCTTGCCGACCTGGAGGCTGCAAAGAACGATTTACAGGCAGTCCGTGACTCGCTTGTGAGCAAATCTGAGGACTTGGAGACAAAGGAGAAGGAGCTTGAGACCACCAAGACGGAGCTAGAGGAGAAGTTGGAGGCGGTCAAGAAAGCTCAAGATGACCTTCACTACAAGCAGGAGGAACTTCAAGCCACCCAAGCTGAGTTGCAGTCGACACTTGAGGAGCTCGTAACCAAGAAGGCTGAACTGGAGGGCAAGCATACCGAGTTGGAGGATGCTCACAGGAAGCACGCCGAGGAAAAAGGGCAACTCATTAGCTCTCACTTCTCTGAACTTGATAACATTCGTGATGTCCACGCCACAGAGATCAACAACCTGCGCATTACACACGAAACCAACACAAAGGATCTCCAAGACCGCTTCGACAAACTCACCAAGGACTTCGACGAGAAAGAAAGAACATGGGCCGCCGAGAAGACGATGTTGCAACGACAACTTCACGAGAAGTTGGACGAATTAGCTAGTATTGAACGAGAAAAGGACTCCTTGGAACGAGACGACGTAGTCCGCGAGCGTCATCTACAATCCGCAGTCGAAGAAATGCGCCGCACAATCGACAACATGGAGAATGACCGAGAGAAGCTGCGAAAGACATTGCAGAGTCTTGGGGAAGCCACGGACCTGAAGTCTTCAAAGGGTGATCAATTCTTGTAAGTATGACCGATATATCAATACTCTTTTCAATTCACGTGAATATAGTCCTATGAAGTGATATTCGCTGAACTCAAGACGAAGATCTAATCTAATCTGTGTGTGAAACCATAGTGTCGACCAGTTCGGTCAACTCCGACGTTTGATCGTCGACCTCTCCAAGGAACACTTTTCCTATCTTCCCATCGACCCGCCAAAGGATATCCTCGAAAAGATCCCCTCTGAAATGCCATCCTTCCTCGACAACACAGTCGCATCCCGTGAACTCCGGTCTGCATATATCCAACACGTCGTCTCCAAGACTCTGACATACCGCATCTTCCAGCCCTTCCTCTTCACTCTTGGCCGCAGGTACGACAAAGCCGACACTTTCTTCCAGGTGTTGTCCATGGATATCCGTCGCAAATCCGTTCGTCGAGAGGCATTCTGGAGACAACAAACACTCAAAGCAGCATACACAACATCTGACGCTAAGCAATCCATCAATGTTGTCGCGGCCGTGATTGTGGATGAGATTGTGGACCATATCAAGCATTTCGCGGACCCGAAGCAACTTGATGCGTTGCTAAGTGGAATTCGACGAATCGTCAAACTCGCGGCTGAGACATGGAGGCATGCGCGTGTTGAGAGAGAGCTTGTACTTGCTACCATGCCAGCGCCGGAGTCGGATGGAGAAGTCAACGAAGGTTGGGAAGAGTACACCTGCGGCAGATCCTCTCCTGAGTCCAGCCCAAGTGGCAGTGCTGGTACTGCTGCTAATCGACACGTCCTATTACGAGTCTTCCCGCGTATCTACAGGGAGGCGGCTCATGAAGACTTTATTGCGGATGACAAGGAGAAGATGAATGCCTGCGTTTATTTCCCGGGATCGATTCTCTATTCTGATTCTCCCTCGGTGCTTGCGAGGAAGGAAGAGCAGGGTCAGAAGGGGAGTGTGAATGGGGAAACAACACGCTCATCCAGTCCTTAAGTTTCCTTCATCCTCAACAACAACAACTATTTTGGACAGCAAGGAAATGTCGACTGATCGAAATTCATAGTTCGAATTTTTTTCTTTCATTTTGTGTTGATTGCTTTACTTACATTTCCTTTGTCATCCATGATCATCGATTGTACCACTTTGTATTCCAAGACTGAACGAACAACCTGTATTTTCGAAAGATTGAGACTCAGCATGTACTACACGGAAGAATATAACGACTTAACGACCGAGACGAACTTTATCATTGGGAACGACTATGTGCATGGGATGGAGCTGGCGAGGAAGCATGGGAATTTTACGAGGCTTTTATTTTCTCTGTTTGATTTTCGGTTTATGTGTTAGCGAATGGTTGCATATTTAGATAGATACATTCTTTTGAGGAATTTCATTTGTCTTTGGTTTATCTTGATTTATCTTACTAGAATGAATTCAACATTCGAAGGCATCGCACAGTAATCTACGACTCCATCCCCATCAAGAGTGTGCCTTAACCCGAAATTCGAGTCCAAATGTCATTCCTCTGGGGGGAAATTTTAATTGCCAGCAGAGACAGTGATATAGGACCGAACAGCATCACTCTCTCAATTTACGAAACCTACCAAACTTTTCAGTGACCCTTTTCATTTGCTCTTCCTTGACGTTCTTCTCCAACTTTCACCCACAGCCCTGGGTAGTCATACTCATCCCATTGCCACCATAGTCCAACTATCAGGCCGTCATCGCTTATAAATTCAAATATTCCAACCTTGTAATAATCCCAATCAATCATTCCTCTCGCTAGGAGCTTTTCACGTTCCAAAGGAAGAAAACTCAATGCATCTGCGTTGTATGGCTCCAGGTCGCACTTGGAGACATGGTTATGGTTGTCGTTGAACATAACGCACACTTTTGCAGGAGCGGTCTCGCTGGGGACAATACTGATGCGTGATGTGTTCAAGCCAATATACGAACCGAGGAAATCGTCAGCGGAACTGGTGTACTTGGATACATCGCGATCACGTTTCCAGTCTTTTATCATGTTCTCATGTGCTTTTAGACAGCGGTCTCGCTCTCCAGTTAGGGTTAAAACCAGATTGATATGAGGCTTTAATTCAAAAAGAGCCTGCAACAAGATCTGGGCTGTTGTTTCGGTTGCATCACCGGCATCAGCAGCATTTCTCAGGACAACATTTGCAGTATGAGATGCCGGAAATGCGTATGCACTCGCGACAGAACCGTTTGATATGCCATTGTGACCATATAGAGTACGTGGCCAAGAGCAGCTCTACCCAAGCGGGGGTCGCTGGGCAAGCGTTGGAGACATTTATTCTGATGTTAGCAATTGCTTTGATGATGAATCGAATTAAACTTGTTGCGGCTATGGCATAGAGTTTGAGTCGTGTCAAAGAAGTTTACGTGGTGCACTTCTCAATTTAGGGCTAGAAACTCCAATACTTTCCAGATTAGGCAATTTCTATGCAATCAATCCGAATCCGTGCAAAGCCTCGCTCGACTCCGAAACCCCAGGAATGTACCATGACAAACAGGGAATCTCCCAGAAACGATTCTACAAACCCGTCGTATTCTGACTAGCATGTCTTGCACTCTTCTGGAAATTTCATTTGACTTTGGCGTTTTTTATTTACTATAATGACATTATGTCTAAGAGTGATTGTAGATTGATGCCTACATACCTTCGGTAGGCATCGTAATCCACGGATCTCCATTGGTACTAAGCCTCATCGAGATTGTATGAAGTAATCGATTTTGAATCAGTGAATTCATTTCATTGTTAGAAAATTTACAAGTCTTGATTGGAGACAAATGGTACCTTGTACGATAACTGTCACCGAGCTGAGGTTGTTCGTGAACCACCAAGTCTCATCTATTAAGGAGTCGAGTTCTGTAGAAGAGACAGCCAGCACTCTTGAGCCTGAGATGCATCTCGATAGTAACGATAGTACCGAACTCAGCAAGCAGATCACCACTGAATCTGTGGACTCATTCGAAAACATCCTAAATCCTGACCCGAAAGATTTTGATACAGCAACGCATCAGATCTCCGATTCTTTCCAGTCGAGTGTACAATCGCAGACACAAGTCAAAACGGAACTTCAAAGATTGGTTAGTGACCATTTGAAACCATCTTTGGAGAAGCAAAATTCATGGGGAACTCTAACACGTAATGATCCTTACCTTACATTTGCAAGCCACGTGAAGGACAAATATGCATTTCCAACAGAAGCTTTCGAAAATTTCACGAGGCTATTATGTGGATGCACAGATTTTCCAGTTAGCATTCTGCCCATCGCCAAACATGAGCATTTACTCTATGATAGAATGGTTGCTGAGACTCCAGCTCTACGGTGGTTGCAAGACTGCCTTCAATGCCATGGTCTCAGTTTAGACGATGTGATGGTTTTGGACTTGCTTCCCATGCTCAGTGAAACATGGCTGAACGAGTCGGACGAAGATACCAGGGACAACGCTATTGAGGACGTCTTTCAGTTGACCAGACAGCTCCTACAAGGTCTCGAACCGTCAATTATCCTCTCGTGCCGTTCTGTTGCTACTACTTATTGGGATGACTATAAGCGTGGGGGCGTTTTGACTGACCCTTTGATTATGCACCCATGCTCTTCAATATACACTGCAGAGAAGCAAAAGGTTACGAAGTTACATGGTTATCTAAAATGTCACATCATTCACGGATTTCATCCAGAAGTAATCTGGGATGAAAAAGACGACGACCGCGTAAGAGTGGAACGCATTCTTGCAGATATCCTAAGAGAGGCGTACGCGCCTTGCGGAGATTTCAAAAGGCTTCAGCGACAAAGGACTAAGGATGGTTTCCCGGATGCCTCGCACAAACTCGATGATGCAGCACACGCCCTTTTGGCGGCTATGTCTAGCTATCGGACAATTCAGACGACGGCACGAGTCCTGGATGTTCCCTTGGGAGTGTGGCAACTCGACACGGACGGAGATTGGTGGCCCGACATGACCCGGAAGCTACTTGAAATCGTTTCAATTCAAAAGAGTCGGGACAGGAATGTATTGACGTAGCGTACTTGCTTATATGGGCTACAGATACTCTATGAGGTGCAAAATCAAAGAATTCATTCATTTTATTATGCAATATATATGGTGCTTCGTAGATGTCACTTCTCAACTTAGGGCTAGAAACTCCCAAGACTTTCCAGATTAGGCAATTTCCATTCAACCTTTCAACTCTATGCACACCTCCACCCAACTCCCAAACTCCAAAACAGAGCCAAGAGAAAAAAGAAGGCATCAGGTCCGGAAAAGGACTTGACAATTTTCACTCAGCCACAACCTCCGCAATCCTCGTCAAAAGCGAATCAATAAGCGCAAAATCATTAAAGGCATCACAAAACCGTTTATATCCATGATCCGGAAAATAGCTAACCAGCTCATCCGAGTCCGGCTCCAGGACATATAACCTACAACACGTCGCCAAAGTCAAAAGTACATACACCGTCTTCCACGCCGCCGATCCATCCGTGCCTCTAATCCGAATCCACCTCCTCCGCTCCTTGAGCATGTATTCAGTCGCGTCTCGCACCATATTCAGAAACGGGATATCCCCCTCATTCATCCCGAAAAAGCTTTCTTCAAGCGTGGCGATAACGAAACGGGGTTGGAGGGTATGCTGATTTACGATGCTGGTGGTGTACAAGGTGGAGAGTTTGTGTTGGCCGTTTAGGAAGACTTCCCATCCGTTTTGGAGGAGGAGGTAGCGCTGGACGATGTTGAGCCAGAGGCCCATAGGGGTGGTCCAGGGGACGTGCTGTCCGCCGCGGACGATGTTGGCGTATAGTTCGGTGACGGCATCGGATTCGGTGTACTATATGGACATGTTAGTTGACGAAGTCTCTTGATAGATGGTTTAGTAGATGTATCAATGATCTCGGTCATGCAACATACATCCTCCATTTTGGTGGTTCTTCCTTCTGGGCTGTATCTACTAGAATCCAATTTTTGATAATAGTATTACTCCGAAGTAGAGAGCCTTCTGTCATTCGGCGTATTGATGCTCATGTCGTGGTGTGTGAGCAGATTCGCTGTCTCATGTACCGCAGACGTTTCTGGCTCTTTGTAATTATGCTATCCATGTTAGATACTAGAAATATATGCGTTGAGAGCCTGCTGTTTCTGAGCAAATCGAGCCGGAATTGTCATATTTGATGGTTCTAGCAGGCAAAAGCCGCAGATCTTTGTGTAGAAGCCACCTATGTAGGCATATACCATGAAATGTTCAAGCAAAGCCTATTAGTCAAGTCCTGAAACGGACATATGTTTTGCAAAGAGACAATGGTGGTGCTCTTGCTGATGCTAGTTACAGTTACAGTAAATGAACTAGATATGTTTTCCTATGTATGTGCTTCATGCATTCTCGAGCGAAAATAGGTTCCCATTCAATCTATACCATAACCAAATTCTAATAATCTAGATGACTAGAAACCAATCTCACAAAGAAGGGGTCGCAGACGTGTCTCTCAAGATAAGTCAATCCGTATACCCGTGCCGCTAGCGCGCACCTCACCCGTAACCGGGTGAGGGTGCGCGTCACCCAAGTAATATTGTCACCGAAGTAATATTTTTGATATTTCAAACTCCCCG